>JAZGLO010005945.1:0-21041 GCA_036873155.1 Biomphalaria sudanica | reverse complement strand
GAAAACATGTAGCTTATATAATTATTTTTATAAGTTGGGATGACAAAAAGTGAGACATAATTATACCTCTGTAGGCTACTGCAGTGACTTCTAGTTTCATCTAGGCATAATTCTACCATTTCTTGAGTCTAGATCTAGATAATAGATATTAGCCTATTGGCCTACTCAGGCTACTAATTGATTCTTTCCAAAATTGGTCCTACTTACCAATGTGCTTCTGGCCATTGACAGTAAACTGAATAGCGGTGCTGTCTTTAGGTCTGAAAATGAAAACAGATGTACAAGCAATGTCAATAGGTTTTGTTTTTTCATGCTTCTGATGGCATGATGTTCCATCTGAACTGAAGATTATCACAGCCCAAACTTTCCACATGACAGTGGGGGATGGCGTCGAGCAGGATTTGCACCATCGAGAGTCGAGACGCCAGTCAAGATGACATACCATACAACAGCCATGTATTGAATCATTACAGTGTCAGATATAAGTGAATGGAAGCCAATTTAAATGCTCTGCCCTCGTCAATCATCAATATAGATCTAAATGATCTTACAAATCTACAAGTATTCGTGAAAACAAATATTAGACTCTAGGCATACGTAAATTTAATCTCTTCCGCAAGATTGTAATCGTCGTAAGTGGTAATAATGGTTTTAAGCACACCATCACCTATAAATGCATACAGGCGTAATGACATGTGTCTCAAATACAATTTGACGGTTCAGATACTGAACCCGGTGGGACTGTTACCACTGACAGGAGAAGGGGCAAAGGCGATCAACTGGCGCCTAAACCAGTAAGCTTCGGACAGGAGGGGGCTCGTTAGCCTTGGTTGGCTACCCAGCAAGGAGAAGGAAAACTCTTTTAATCCAACTTCGCTGCCTTGAGGCGTAATCAAATATCGGAAAGGCTTTGGGAGACAACCCTGAGGAAAAAAAATCAGGAGCTGGTAAACCTTAGGCAGCTTGCGGCACACAGTGCTACGACTTGGCAAAACCTGCGACCGCTACTGATCTCAAATTGTATCTGATATTTCCCGTTTCTTTGGACACATCAGCTGCGTAGAGAAGGGGGGAACTGCTTTGTTGGCGACATCGTCCTAACAATAAATAATGTCCTGGTTATCATCTTGATTATCATTGCACGAGATGAATAATAGTCCTTCTACGACTGAAAGTGGATTAGACATTTAAAGGTGAGGCCTTAGTGCCTTAAATTAGCTTGGGAGACTAAACCTAAAACCGGTCTTAGTGTTCATGCATACTTTTTTTTTTAATGTGATAAAAACGCTGCTTCAGAAAGTTAAAGTCTACGACTTCTTATTAAAAAATGTTTTTGGAGTTGCAAACAAGAACAATGTTTTATAACCCTAGCTCCATAGTGAATACAATAAACATAGGCCTACATATTAATAAAACCTTGTTGGACCAAGTAAACAAAGGACGTTTCGGCCACGAGGCCTTCATCAGCAACAAACAAACAAAAAAGACAAACACGAACAAACAAAAAATACTTTATAAAAAACAAACTTAATTCTTATAGCATGTTTACGTGCGCTATGGGCCAGTCATTTATGTGTGTGCACTACTTGTGGAGGGGGGGGGGGGAAGTGGAAGAAGATTTCTGTGCTGCCTTTTCCAAAACAATTTAAAAAAAAAAAAAAGAGTTGTTCAAGGATGAATTCGAACCCGAGACTCCACGATGGAAGGGCGCGACTTGAATCCACCGAGCTACGCAAGCAATTATAAAAGTCTAGTGTTAGTTTAAAATGTCTAAGAGAACGATTTAATTCTCTACACAAGGTTTGTCTCACCTTAGCTTACTAGGTCCGAATGTCTCTCTATAAAACAGGATTGATAAATAAGTTTAATGGGATGCGGGAGAAATAAAGTGTAGGGGCCTACGCGATTACACCCGCACAAACAGAGTATCTATTAGGGTGCTTAAGTTTAACTAATCTCTCTGGTGTTGTCTACCGAGACAGACCTAGAAACGAGTCGTACTGATGTACAAGCGCGGGAAAGCAGAAGGAGGCGGGGGGGGGACCTGGCTCGTTGCCACGTCACGGGTGGTGACGTCAGACCTAAGACGTGGCAACGAGCTATTAGTCTAAGCTGCCAACAGGTTGCGACGCCACAGGTCAGTCTTCAAGCTTTTTTATAACGATTGGTCTCGGGGGTGCACACATTATTATTTTATGGCTTTGATGTAGCGCATCTTTCGTGCTTACAGCGATGCTCAGTGCGCTGTGGTCCAATCTATTTTATTGACTAGTGGTGGTGGTGGTGGGGGGGGGGGGGAACGAGGGTATCTGGGAGAAGTCTTCCGTGCTGCCTTTAGGCGATCTGCAAACACAAGTCTGCTCGAGTCGGGTGTCGAACTCCAGCGTCTTGATAGATAGCCAAGCGGTATTCGCCTCGGCCATGTACCCCAAAATTGAACTCAGTTGCAACCCTAGGAAGTGGTAATGACTGCAATTCAGGGAAACTTATTGTCGATGTTCATTTTGTTATTTAAATTGCAACTAATCGTTCGCTGACTTGACTCGTACCAATATTTGTTACAATACCTCTATTCGAGCCACACATTCGGAATGGGCAAAACATCCTGGGCAAAACCTTAAACCTCTGTGGAGACGGTTCTCGGAAACGTCTCTATAGATTTCCCCAGAAATTTGACAATCGATGTATATCTTTGGGAAAAGAATTAATAGCTCATTGGCCCCGCTGGAAAAACTGGAAAAGTTTGACCTTTGTCATTATTCAAAGTAAAAAAAAAAAGAAAATTATTTACATTTGGCTCAAGAGCTAAAAAAAAATCTTTATCTTGAACAGACTCTACAGTAACATCTTTTGGGTATTTCCACATGTATGACCGATTCATTTTAGGAGCTTAATAAATAAATGTTCATGAACATTTTACGCATCTTCTAGGTGTCGACCTAAAGGCCTATCAATCAAAATTTTTTTTCTCGGGGGGGGGGGGGGGTACGGAACGGGGTGAGAATATTCTTTAGTTCATCGAGAGCATCCACATTGCACTGTGTGGAGTTGTAAAAATAGCTCCCACAACCTTGTCACAATCTAGGCGCCGTTCCTCAAGGGGTCGTTACATAAATGGCGTATCCTGCACGGTTAGCCTGGTATAAAAAAGGAAAATGGCAGGGGTCCCGGTGCACACGGTCTCTGGCCGCGAGTCTGACACTTCGCCGTGAGAGGGAGCTCTTGTTCACTTTTGCTGGCCTAGAGTTCCAAGAGCCGAAGGCTCAACTCTACCTGACAGTTTCAAGAAGAAAAATATATTACAGACGTTACAGAATTATCTTACGCATTTCATGGCGTAATGTAGTCATGCATGTTAATCCATTACCTAAAGTCCGCTAAGTCGTTGGTTTTCCTGGCTGATTCAGGCTACCCCCATTCCATTCCTATATTTAACAGGGCTGTTCAAAGTAACTAATGTAAATGTGTATTTCAGTCAATGAAATAAGGTGTGCAAAGTTATAGCTGGTGTAAAATATAGAGTTTATTTCTGTACCTGATTAATGGACTGTTGATGGAAATATCTCCACGTTTAATTAGCCGCATTCCAGGCCAATAATTATGGTTCAGAGTAGCAGTAGGAAAGTTTATTATTCGGATTAATTGGGACTGCTGTCCGTATAATCCTTCGACCGGATAACCAAATGCGGAATATTAAAAACGGTTCATTTTACTGACAGTGTAAAGAGAATTATTAATATGAGGTATCGCACCGTTCGTAAACATCATACAATTCAAGTAAAATATACAGGGGAACAAAGCGTTATGCGTAGTAGCCTACCGTTATAGAACGAAGACATTGCTGGTGCTAAACATCAGTAAGACAACTTAATGCCGTACAAAAAGACTTAAAGGCAATCCGGATATATGACGTTCTGGATATCTGACGACCGGATAAATGACGTTCCACTGTACTACTATATCAGCAAATCAAGTCTCTATTGTTTGTTTGGAGTTACATTCGATATAGCTTTTCTATAGCGCTACTTTCATGCTTTTAAGTATGCTCTGAATGCCATGGTCCAATCTCATTTGTGGACCAGTAGGGGGAAGGGGGTATCTGAAAGAAGGTTTTCAGTGCTGCCTTTAGGCGCTAGTAAATAACTCTGCTCAAGTCGAACCTTGAGCTCCCTTGATCTGTAGCCAATCCAAGCTCATGCGTAGTTAGCCTCCCAGCCACAGAGAGAATTTTGTTTACGATGTACAATCAAAGAAGGCGTCTTATCTTATAAGTACAGATGTTGCCCCCAAAAGAAAACAATTACGTCCTACACGTATCCATGTGTTCATCTACTGGTGCATGTTAATTGAGGACTGCTTTATTCATCCTTATTCTTCCTCTAGCTTTTTGTCGTTCAGCGTCAGTTCTTTTTTTAACCAAATGCGCCAAGGAAAAATAGTGCGCTGTTTGCTTTTTTGTTCAGCATTGCCCTACAGAGTGTTGGTTATGTTTATTGATCCTTGTTGGAACTTTGTTGTAATTACATGGACCCTTTTTTTTTTTTCTCAATAAAAATCAGTTTCACAGCGGTAACCAGACAACACACACAATTCATTAAGTGACTTCATGCAGACGTCTTGATCCTTTTCAGGGTCCCTTGTCAACGAGTAGCGCAGACAAGAATGAGTGACGGACTAGTTTTTGAACCGTTTGGTTCTCGCCTAGATGGACAGACGCCGCCCACTTCGCGACAATAGTTATAATGGAGCGGGCGGCAGTGGTCTTTGTAAGACTTTTCCGACTTTGCTGGGATGTTGTTTTTTTCTTCAGAAAGTTCATTTAGATATGCAAAGTTTTTTTGTTTAACTGGCTGATTCAGGCAACCAGTTTAAAATGCTCTATGGGAAAATATGGAAATTACATGTACATGCAGTGCACATCTGAATGTTTCTCTAAGTAAGTTCCCTTTCACACCTTGCGATCTATAGGACAGAGGATGTTGAGATCATATGTTTCTTTGGCCTACGTTTATGGAACAGGGTGTCACGTGGCCAGCACAACAACCAAACGCCTTTACTTTCTCCAACAAAGGTCAGGTGCCGATCAGAGTTGTTTGGAATCAGGGGCGCCCTAAACATTCCAGTCTTCACAGAGATTCGAAACCAGTACTCCAGGTTCGGAAGAGAAACTCTTAGCCACTCAGCCGCTGCTTCTCTGAGATTTTTTTTAATCATTGACGATAAACTAATGGACAGGGCGTGGAGGAAAAAAAAAAGTTTGTGATGTCCAAAAGGGGAACTATCCTGGAATTTAAACATCGGGTTCGAAACACCAGAACGTAGAAGTTTGATTAATTAATAAAGAAATACTTTAAAAAAAACAAAACAAGTTACATAAGGGAAAGAACCGCAGAATGACTAGCATATATCTCAATACTGGAATGTCTATCTCCCTTTTTCTATTCAAACCAATTTTTATTGATAACCACTAATTGAGTAACTAAATGGTTATACATTTGTGTGTGTGTGTGTGTCAAATACTGACTTACAGAATTGATAATCGTGCAAAGTTTCAGCTTGGTCGAGAAATAAAGTGTACCAGATGTGTACCAGACAGAGTGAGTTGATACAAGCTTTGTGTGATCACCTTGAAGCAACAGTTGTGGTGAAACAAACAGCGAGACATAAACAGTTAAACTAGTGTAGAAAATAGACACGAAGACCTGACGAGAGTAGAAAACTGGAGAGGAAAACTTGACCTTCAAATAAATCTGGGTGTGTGTGTGAGAGAGAGAGAGAGTGTGTGTGTGTGTGTAGCATATCAGACACATGAACGAATCTCTCCCGATAGATGCATAGGCTAACACTTTATCGCCTGCTTACATCTATTTGCGTTTACAAAAAGTCAATACAAATACAGAGTCATTTTTAAAAAAGTAGGTGAAATAGAAATACTTTGACCTATAAATGGATCCGAGTGAACACGCCTGCTAGTTAGTTGCACAATAGTTGTCTCGCCTGCAGCGCCAAAGTTTGACTCAATAAATGTCTGCATGACTGTATTTTATAAGATGCCATTCCGTGTAACGTGTAAGCTTGCTCCTAGATCACCTTCTCTACCTTCACATATTCCCTTAATCTGTTGAACCGTTGGGGCACCATACATGATCTTTTGACCATCTTTCTCCATATAGATTTATAATTTCTTTCAATGACACGTCCGTCCAGTCTTTTATGTTGTCTTTCAATCGCTTTTTCTATCAGGATCTTCTTCTTCCTGGTACTGTTCCCTGAAGGAAGGTTTTTGCGAGGCTGAGGACTTTGTGAATATCAACAAAGGAAGAAAAAAAAAACACAAACTAAAACACTATATCTATATCACAAGGTCCCCATGGCTCGTAAAGACCTATGTTTAGGTAAAAGTATCTTATCTTATATAATACAGACGTTACAAGAAGATGTACCAGGTAAATGAAGAGCCAGAGAGACAGAGATGGGAAGACTACATGAAAGAATGAACTGGCCTGGTTTTGACAAAGATTCTATCGGAGGTAACTAGATACCTAGAAATGGAGAAAGACGGTCGACATATCATGTGTGGTGCCCCAGCGGTTTATCACAGTAAGAGCTAGGCAAAGGTGAGGATACACGCAGGACAAATTAATTTTTAAAAGAAAGAATGTTAAGAAGATAATATTAGATTAGAGATTTATATAAAAAAGATTTATCACGAATCAATAAGTCAAAAGCCAATAAGTGTAACTTGTTCTAAGGGTTGACCTAGATTCAAAATCTAGATCTAGATGTAGATCTATGCAGTGCATTTGAATGAATTACAAAAGGGCCTACAATACCGAGAAGTTATGAAAGTAATACAACAACTGATATAAACATTAATACATTTCTTTAGACTTTAGAGCCACTGTGTCGATTAGCCTAAAAATGGGGGCACTCCGTTTTTTTTCCGCTCAAACTTTTTGATTACCCACTCAGCCAGCTAACAATGACACAGCACCAAAATAAACTAGTCGACATAGATCTAAAACTTACTTGGATTTCAACATTTTCACTGAATTTTCAGCGCTATTTTCCAGCTAGATCTTTTTTTGTTAATTAGAATAGCTTGTGACTAGTTGAAATGTTGCAGAAACACACACACAGATAATCAAACACAGGCTTTCTAACGTAATTCAAAGCCTCTGGGGGAAGAAACTGCACGTGAAAATATTGACAGCACACAGTCAGTACACGACCGAAGTAAACTTGCGTCTAGAACGGAACAGCAGACGATTTCACGCACCGCGATTTCTGTTATAGAGTCAAGGGAGGTTACCTCACCTTACGGTTTCGTAAGTCGAAAGAATTTAGAATTATCTTCCTTTGTTGACGTTCTAAAACAGCTTTTGTCATGGTAGAAAATGGGACAGATCGACCTTACGCAATGGAGCGTACAGGTTAAAGAAGAAATGGAATTAGGGCGGGAGGCCGCGAGATGCTATCCAAATATATTAAGATGAAATTTAGAACTAATCCTTATGTAGGGAGCTTTTGTTTAGTGTGAAAATAAATTTAAAGTTTCCTATTCAGTGGCGTCACTTGGGGGGGGGGGGGGGGCGGTGCTGGCCGCTCCGGGTGAAACTCAAAAGGGACACCCAAGTGAGAAAAATGCACTTTTGCAATTGAAGACAATTTAAAAAATAAATGTAATTGGCTACTACTCGAACATATCTATGACTTCATTTTATTTTCTTCATAAAATACTTGACCTTGACCTACAATAAATATGGGCGAAAGTGTCTCTCCAAAATAGGGCTCCACGGCCAAATTTGTTCGAGATGAACCATAGTCGTTCCACGGCTGACGAAGGCCAATGAATCTGAAAATTCTTTTGGTTAAAATGTCCTCCAAATGTCCAAAACATTACACCCTAGTTTCAGCTATATACCAGTTGCATGGATATAAACTCTGCTTTGATTTAAAGAACTTTTTTCATCAAAGCTATTGAAAAGCCCCATAATATCAGGAAACCTACCTATACTCAGTGTTTATTAAATGACAACAGTCTTCAGACATTAGGTATCGAAAAAAATCATAAGACATTTGAAGAACATTCATAAGTCTTTGAAAATTGGAAAACATTGGCAGCCGGACTTACAATAAAAAAAAAATGACTACAAAATTATTGCTAGCATTGATCTAAAAAATAAAACAAAATAGAGGGACATCTTGAACAGTTTTGTATCACAATGTTTCTAGCAAAGCAGAATTTAACATTTCATTATTAAATTAACAATGAGTATTTAAAGGGAATTTTATTGTGGTATGTTATCCAATAATGTAACAGTATTAAAAAAAACATTTGTGTTATAAGGCTGACAAGCAGGGATGAAAAAAAAAAAAAACAACTCAAAATGAGTTTATAAAAATAAACCATCAATGTTGCTCGGAAGACAACAACAATATCAACATATTAAACTACATACACCCTCCTCCTTTTCTGAAGAAACACCTCTGATCAAATGCTACTATAGCGCTGAGGACAGGTAAAAGAAAGGTGAGACGGAGGTCTCACGCAATGTTGGCGGACCTACTCCGCAGCGGACCTACTCAGCGGACCTACTCCGCAGCTGACCTACTTCTCAGCGGACCTACTCCGCAGCTGACCTACTCCGCAGCAGACATACTCCGCAGCTGACCTACTCCTCAGCGGACCTACTCCTCAGCTGACCTACTCCACAGCGGACCTACTCCTCAGTTGACCTACTCCGCAGCGGGCCTACTCCGCAGAAGACCTACTCCTCAGCTGACCTACTCCACAGCGGACCTACTCCTCAGTTGACCTACTCCGCAGCGGACCTACTCCGCAGAGGACATACTCCTCAGCGGACCTACTTCTCAGCTGACCTACTCCGCAGCGGACCTACTCCTCAGCTGACCTACTCCACAGCGGACCTACTCCTCAGCTGACCTACTCCGCAGCGGACCTACTCCGCAGAGGACCTACTCCGCAGCGGACCTGCTCTCAGCTGACCTACTCCGCAGCGGACCTACTCCTCAGCTGACCTACTCCGCAGCTGACATATCGATCAAGGCACAATAAATAGGTTGCCCTTAAATTCGCCAGACGTGACCACCTTAGCTAGGTTAGGAGTCCATGGTTCGAGGTGGTTGATAAAGAATTATAGAACAGGAATGGAAAATATCCTTTGTTAGACTTATCATCGAAAACAACATGTTTAATCTGGTACTTCTAAAATCTTACCGGACGGACGGGAAAGATACCAATCATAACTAACATCCTCATAGGATGATTTAAGGTGTGCGATCGCACCGGGTGAAACCTATTAGGGCATTGTTAAATCTTATCTTCTTATCTTATAGATAACAGACGTAACTTCAAAAGAGAAAATAATTACGTCCAACGGAATTCCCCTGTCAATCCAGTCATGCATGTTAACCAGTAATCAGGGACTTAAACTCTGATTCAAGCAATGATTGAGCACTAAAACAGATGTGTCCTAGCATATGGAATTAGAAATGTGACTTTATCTTTATGACTTTCTAAGTATTTTACTAAGTTTTGTTTTTATATTTATAAATTATGGTTCAGTGTCTTATGTATTATTGCTACTTTACTTTTTAATCTTCTGTCCTGAACGGTCTGTAAATTTAGTGATTTTACTAACAATGTTTCTCTAATCAATTGAGAATTCTCGTTTGTTATAAATCTCTCTGGTCTGTTTTCTATTTGCTCTAGTTCCTTAATGTTTTCTTGAGTTGCGAGATCCAAAAAAGAGGATGCATATTCTAGTGTTGGCCTTACTAAGGTTAAACAGTATCTTAATTATATATTCCTGTTACGTTTTTAGACATTTCTTCTAAAAAAAAAACATGAATGCCTTGTTGGCTTTGTTAAAATTCAAAGAACAAAGAATAGATCTAAAGGCAGCAAAAGGCATTAAAGAAACTAAAAAGGGACAATACCAGTACTTGTTTTTTTTTAATTATTGTATACAAATCATATGTTATTGAGATTTCAAAGACTCTACTCTAGACCATTTTTTTTTACCACTAAGCCTTCACCTGTTTCTTACCAAAATGTTAGTCCATATTACCACAAGGAGTTGTCTATTCAAAGTTTACGGTGAAGAGGAAAGAGTTATTTATAGATTTATACAAGAATAGTATTTGTAACAAAAAAAATCTTTAAAAAATAAAACTTATCTAAGGGGGAAAAACACCGCACTTGCAATACTTTTTTTAATAATGTAGAAGTTTTTTTTTTCCTTAATTAATATCAAACTACGCATACCAAGAGTTGCGATGACATAAAGGCCAATACGAGGAAAGCGCCAACAGGGAAACTCTCTCATAACTTGGCGCCACACTTTCATGACGTACCTCAGAACAGTGGACACCAGGTGGGAGGAAGCTTTAGACATTGTCAGCGACAGATCTTTGTGGAGACAGCATGCCGCCCAATGCGCCAAACGGCGCAGGAGTACTGTCTTTCTCTATCCCTCTCTGTCCTTTTACTAAATTTGAATTTCTTTCAATGGCAGGCCCGCCCATTCTGTGATGTAGTCTTCATATCGCTTTCTTTGTCTGCCTCTTCTTCTTTTTCCTGGTACAGTTCCCTGAAAGAAGGTATTTGTGAGTCCCGAGGATCTTGTGATATTGAAATAGAGCTTAAGTTGGATTTTTAAATCGACAGTGGTCAGCAGGTCATGGTGGGGTCCGATTTCGTCATTATATCCCGTTTTGAAACAGGTATACTTAATACAACTTGACACATCAGAATCTATCTACGAAGCCCACATAACGGCCCACATATCAGAATCTAGTTGCGACACCCACATAATGTCCCGTACATCAGAATCTATCTACAACGTCCACATGATTGCTCACACGTCAGAACCTAACTACAAATCAGCATTTCAAATCTCAACCTGCAGTATAAGATTTCTATCAGTGGCGTCACTAGAGGGAATGCGGTCCGCAATGGGTGACACCCTTAAGGAAACACACCCAACTGAAAAATTGCTCTTTAGCTAAAGCAGACTTTTAAAAAAATTATTGATAGAAGCAATATACCCACCCACCCCCCAAACTAGCCTCTTTACGTGCAATCAATGGACCAGGACACTTGGGAGGGCGGATGCTTTGGAGAAGCGTAAAGAGCATCCAAATGGGTACCAACACACTGCATCCAAAATTAGTTCCTGCATATTTGAGAGCTTCATTGGACAGGTGCGCTTGTCTGACCCGGCATTTCTAAGCCTAAAGAAGAGCTGGTCGAAACAATTAACTCTGAGAGTGTCATTGATAGCTTTGAGAGGACAAAAATCATGAAAATTACTACTCCCCCCCCACCCCGCTGGTGGAGCTTATAGCGCTCCTTCTTACTCCCTTGCTGGATGGAGGTGAACCTTCTATTCACTCTTCACTCTCATGGAAGAACCTTTTTATGAAACACTATTTCCGAAAGATAACAACAGCAGAAAAATCAACTATCGGACTAGCTATAATAAACATTCATTGGGTAATTTCGCAAAAGAAAAATCGGTATTAAAAAACAAACAAAACTATTCTTGTTATTTTCGCTTTTTAAATGTATTTATAACAAGAAAGTGAACGACCTGAAATCAACTCAAAGGTCAAGGCCTCCTCAAACTCCTCAAGCCACTTATGAAAAGAGGTGGTATAGTTATTTACAAGCTTTTTTTTTTCTACAAACAAAAAAGGGAACTAACGCAATTTATACCACCATATTAGTCAAGTACTATTTCTTTCTTTGTTCGAAATACTAAGCAAATAATTAATTCCAAATAATTCATTAATTGTTTTTTTTTTATTCTGTTCTAAGGTATAAGAAATAATTGTACAAATTTTCATTTTGATCCGAAATTTGGTGTCGAAGACACAACGTGTACTAACATTTGACCAGACAGACAGACAAAGTTGATAGAAGCTAAGCTAAGCTTGGTAAAAATAAGGAATCTTCATATCAGATACGAATTCACGGCTTCGTGATGGGCAGAATAGCGGTTTAGGTCACTCTAACCCACGCTTTGCTTTGAAAGTTAACCAATGGCTACGCAGCACGTGAAGTCGGTTCAGTCTTTCATTGCGCTACTGATCGCTACGACTTAATCCTGTTATTCTGCCATGTAATACGTTTGGCTATATTGAAAAGAACTTTAGCCACGTAACTATTTATTTCGATCTTTCAAAGCTTTTCTTTAGCAAACACCAGTTTCTATAGCCAAGCAGTTAAGGAGCACAATCGTAAACTAAATGAATGTTGTTTAATCAGATCAGATGTTAAGTAGACAACTCAATCAAGAAACAATAAGGAAATTAATTTCTTTCTTTTAGAAGCGTAAGTAAGAGCTTAGAAGTACAAGAGCCAAGCTTAAGAGGAACATTATTCTCTTGACCAAAAGCTTTGTGACTTAATGTTTGTCAATTATATCACAACAGAATGAAGCTCAAGCCAGGTCTATCTTGTATAGGAACAATCCACGGGATGTTTGTTAACTTCAAACAACAACAGATATTTATTAAACAAATATCTTTAGAAAAAACAAATCTCAACCATTTTCATATGTAAGTGAGAAAATAACAAATAAAAAAGAGTCTTTACAAATGTCTGTCATTGCCTTGTTACATGTCTAACACTCATCATCCTCATCTCATCACTGCCTCTGCCACCAACCAGCTTCCTCCAAGCGCATCGGTTCTGGGCGAGTCTCTCCATCTCGCGCCTCGGTTCTGAGCGAGTCTTTCCAACTGGGCGTCTCTGTTCTAGGTGAGTCTCTTTAAGTGGCGTCTCGGTTCTGGGCGGGTCTCTCCAACTGGCGCTTCGGTTCTAGGCGACTCTCTCCAACTGGTGTCTCGGTTCTAGGCGAGTCTCTCCAACTGGCGCCTCGGTTCTAGGCGAGTCTCTCCAACTGGCGCCTCGGTTCTAGGCGAGTCTCTCCAACTGGCGCCTCGGTTCTAGGCGAGTCTCTCCAACTGGCGCCTCGGTTCTAGGCGAGTCTCTCCAACTGTCCCAACGTCTTGTCCATCTGCTTAGCGCCGGCTAACTCTACAGTCATTCAGTGTAGTTACTTGAGGGGCAGTACAAACATACCGGGCATCTCTGATGCCATTCTCTTCAGACTTACTTTAAAGTAACGTATTAAGTAGTACCTAGCATTTAATTCAGTGCAGTATTTCAGAACGACTGTACAAACGAATAAATTAATTAGAAATATGTTTAACTTTGTACAGAAATATATATATATATTATAGATGGTTGTCACGGGTGAATGTGTGTAGGTATGTATAATCAATGAGTACAAAAGAGCGAATCACCGGAAGTGAGTTTGTTGTCAAAAGTAGAGAGTGCAGTGTGTGATATGCTGAGATGATGATTAAAAGCTTATGCGTTTGATCGAGTGTTACTGGTTTATGTGTAAATACAGCTGAACCAGGGACACCTAGACGTATCGAGAGTTAAGGTAGTTTCTAGCCAATTATCGGTAGAAATATAAATAGAAAAGCTGTAACAACGGTACTAATCGTCCATCGTAGTTGGATGATGACCCACTTTTGTCATCCGTGGGGGCTGTGGGCTTTGCACTGGAGTTTCGTGCCTCCTCATGTGGATGGTGAGACCTTTGTAAGCCCGGAATGTTCGGCTGCACACTGGGAGGTTATTCCAGATGGAGCTAGTGTCATTGGCCTTGATTTCTTTTATTTCTCTGACGCTTTTCTTCTGCCAGCGCTGCTCTATTGTCCTCTGCAATTTGTGCAACAGCTTTCACAGCGCGACGCCATGATGCTCTGTCATGTGCTTCTGTCTCCCAGGTGGCTGTGTCAATGTTGAAGGCTTTCAGAGAAGCTTTGAGGGTGTCCCTGAAGCGTCCACCTTGTGAGCGCTTTCCTTCCCAAATTGGCCATACAGGAGCTGTTGAGGGATGTGGCGGTCTTCAAATCTGCAGAATAGACTTAATACGGTAGATTGTAGAAGTCATAAGTTTTTCTTTCAGACCTGTAAAGGTTATCTTTTTTCGTATCCTACGGTTAACTAGGGTGTCATGTGGCCAGCACAACGATTAACCGCCTTTACTTTTCACCATAAAATGTCAGGTACCCATAGTAGCTGGGTGGATAAAGATCCCGAAATTAAAAATGCCAGTGTTCACAAGGATTTGAACCCAGGACCCCCCCCCCGTTCAGAAGCCAAGCGCTCTATTGCTCAGCCACTGCGCCTCCCAGAAGTCATTAAAAGTCTTAGTTATAATTGAAGACAATGAAGCCAGTAAGGTTAGACCTATACACGATCTAGAGATAAATTGTATCCGACAATTTGGTTTGCAAACATTTTGTTGTTTCGTTCTAATCTTGTATGAGCGTTGCAGAGTAACACGTGACTTTATCCCCGCCTCACAGTATGTTTTTTATAATCTATTGTAAGTCATATGTTGTATGTGTCATCTGTCGTATATATCATCTGTTGTATATGTCATATTTTGTATATGTCATCTATTGTATATGTCATCTATTGTATATGTCATCTGTTGTATGTGTCATCTGTTGTTTATTTCATATATTGTATATGTCATATGTTGTATGTGTCATCTGTTGTATATATCATCTGTTGTATATGTCATATTTTGTATATGTCATCTATTGTATATGTCATCTATTGTATATGTCATCTGTTGTATGTGTCATCTGTTGTTTATTTCATATATTGTATATGTCATATGTTTTATGTGTCATCTGTTGTATATATCACCTGTTGTATATGTCATATTTTGTATATGTCATCTATTGTATATGTCATATGTTGTATGTGTCATCTGTTGTTTTATTTCATATATTGTATATGTCATATGTTGTATGTGTCATCTGTTGTATATATCATCTGTTGTATATGTCATCTATTGTATATGTCATCTGTTGTATGTGTCATTTGTTGTTTATATCATCTATTGTATATGTGTTCGAAATTTTTTTTTACATTAAATATTAAATATTACGCCATTGAGGTATTGATGTCAAATGTCAAAATAGGGCCCCTAAAGAGGTCCCCTAAATGATGGCAAATTCCTAGCTATGCTACTGTGTGCATTGTCTTCACAATTTTAGATATGATTTAAACATAGAGTCTAAAAGAAGGAAGTGTGTACGTAATATAATTTTGTTGATTTAGACCCAAAAAAAAGCTATACCTATATTCTAAATCGTAAGTACAACAAAGACATTTTAAGAAAGTCTACACAAACCAGTAGGGCCGGCCTCTGACAACAGGCAAAGTAAGTTTGGTGGCCTTAAATTAATTTTTTACAAAATGTAAAAGAAACAAAAACTCAAAAACTCAAGTTATTAAAAACCCGACTGTGTCAATATCTAAATCGGCAAATAACTGAAATTCATATATTGCGATACCTGTGGTAAAGACAGTGTTAGGCAAGCAAACATAGAGTCATATTGCTCTACAAAGTTTGAGATCTGATCCAAGTTTCGCAATTTTTTTTTATTTTTTAATTTTTAATCCAGTACAATTCCCCCCCCCCCCACTTGAATGCCCCCAGGAGACTGCCTAAAGCCGGTCCTGTTCTTAAAAATAAATCTATAGCAGCTTAGATTGGTCAGGATGAAACACCAGTTTAACCAATCGTTGAACGCTACTCTTCTGCTGAAATTAAAATGTATGCCCCCCCTCCCCTTACGACCCTTCCCCCTCTCCTGTACCAGCCTCGTTTTAAACTTGTTCTGTCGTCTGCATCCTCTTTGAGTGAATTTGTTCCAGCGTTTATCGCTCTTGGATCATCTAATTAATCCTTGCGTTTTAATAAACCTCCTTTCAGTTCTATCGTCTGCTGACTTGGCAAACAAAAAGAGAACTTCTTTTAACGAGCTGCTGCCTCGAGTTACCTGGTACTTTCAAGATACCGGCTTCTGTTGACATGCTATGTTCACACCCTCTCAGTTTTTCTTCAGCACTTCTGTGAATCTAGTCTCACACGACTCAGTAACACTCAGCTAATGGCAAAGTCATCCTTCTACACTCGATAATGTTCGCCATCTTTTGGTTAATTGTTCTTTCCTGAGATTTTTTTTTAGGTTTCAAGCATAAAACTGCCACGTGGATAAACACCGGGCACCAGTTTTTTATCAGCCCACGTGTAGAATCTGTAAATGAACTCTATAGAAGCCACTATCGGATCAAGAATTTTTAAGTGGGGGGGGGGCGATTTTTTTTTATTAAAAACCCAAACCCTAATGCCAAGTAAACCCTAACCCTATGTATAAACGCATAACAAAAGTGGTCATATTACAGCTAGAGCAGAGTTTCTCAAACTTCGGCAAAAACAAAAACTCATTTTGTTGGCCCTTCCCTTGTCAGCTAGGAGGTCAGGGGGAGCGCTGTAAGCTCCCCAAACGGGGTTCGGGGCGGAGCCCCAACGCCAAGAATCCTCTTGCGTTCTTCACTGCCAGAAACGCACTCTCCTGACATCCACAGCTCATTATTCATCCTATTTTAAAAGGCAGGTTAAATTTAGTAAAATAAAGTACGATTGGGCAATGGGCGATACTGAAGTGTGAGTGACAATCGAGATACAAGTAGTGTAAGAATATCTTTATTACACGTATTTATCGTAATATTATCTTTATGTTAACGAGACCTCTTGTAGTAGGCATTTTTGGTCATGACAAGACGCCAACAGAACCATGGTTAAACGCTCTATAGATATGCGACTGTTTTGACACGCCCAAAATGTCTAATTCTTTAAAGAACCTTATGAACAATGTTTTTACTTTAAAAAATTATTATGTAAATTTAACCCCCCCCCCCCCGAAGTAAATTACTAATACAACAGATTTGTTCCTTGAAAAGTAAACATACTCCACAAATATGGATTAAGGGTTTGAGGGTCGCGGCCAAAAAAAAAAATTTATTAGAAAAATAATATTTAAAAGAAAACCTTATATATATATATATCAGTTAATAATTGTGTTCAATATGCATGTTTGTTACTTGGTGTTGTTAAAGAACGATAATCCAAAGGTCTGAACAAACGAAACTCGGAGAAGAAACCAGGTAGACCAGGGGTTCTCAACCTGTGGGTCGCAACCCCCTTTGGGGGTCGATAGACGATTTGCCAGGGGTCGCCTAAGACCATCGAAACTATGGATTGTTTTGTCTATTCTGCTGTATGTGTGTGTGTGGGGTAGGGGTCGCGGCAGAGTGGGGCGACTTGATATAAGAATGTAATTTATAGTATATCATTGGCCTCCTTCAGTCGTAGAACGACAATGGTTCATCTCAGAGCACACTTCCTCATGTGGCTGTGGAGCCCTATTTTGGAGAGACACTCCCGTCCACAGATAGCGCAGGTTAAGGTGGCTTTTGCTTCGGTGGTAGAGGAGCTGGCCGTTTTTCGGATTGTGCGTTTTTCTTCCTTGGGCTGAGACCCGTGTATTTTCACTGTCCATAGCTTTCTTGGTCACTGTCTCTCTCCACCTGTTGCGTCTAGAGCTATGTCTTCCCAATTGTCAGTGTTGATGTTCACTGATTTGAGGTCACGTTTTCTACATCTGTGTAACGGAGGTGGGGGCGACCAGTTTTTCCTGTGCCAGTCGCGAGTTGACCATAGAGGATGACTTTCGGGATGCGCTTGTCCTCCATCCGGCGAACATGTCCAAGCCAGCGCAAACGGCGTATTTCCAGCATCTTTACAGCATCTTTACAGCATATATAACTTATATTATTGGCAGATTGTTTTGTGAACCAAAGTGTAATTTCCTAATAATAATAATACAAAACAAAAAGTATTGGTCTGCCCGGTGGGAAGAGGGTAATGACATCTATCGCCCACACTACCTGGTAACAACCCTCTTTCATTTTATATTTACTAATGATTTAATTTTAGATTAGAGTGTGGTGGGAAATAATATACAAACGGGTTATAAGTAGCTTATATTTCTAAAGGTTCTCAAACAAATTTTACTCACACACTATGATTTCTACTTAAAAATTGGACACACACACTCAAAAGTCTAGAGTGGGGAGGGCAGTAGAAGCAATGCCCCCCCCCCCTGCCCCCACTATCCATCGCCACAGAAGCGGCCAAGATACCAGAAGGGAAACGACACAATATAAAGATTAGTTAAAATGTACATCAAAAAGTAGCTTTTACATATAACTAATTATGTTAACAAACTGTGATTTCTACAAAAAAAAATTGCATCGCCCCCCCCCCCCCAACTTGAAAGTTAAGGGTGAGGCGTAAACGATACAATTGTCCCACCTCGACCTCAACAAATTGGCCAACACACTAGAGGGTGGGAGCGATATAATCCAGAAATAGGTTGAAATATAAATAATTAGTACGTTTATTAACATAAGTAGATTATTCGTGTATAAATTGTGTGATTTCTCTACTAAAATTCGTCCACCCCCTTCGTGGGTGGAGGGTCGGCCGAGTAGGGGTAGGGACGATCGCTCATACCCCCTTCCCTCATGATCCCCTTGAGATAGAAGAAATAAACAAACCCGTGGAACAAATAATTTATAGTTCATCTTTATTCTCTGATTAAAACAGAAATTTAAACAAGAAAATATGTTTGTTTTTTTTAAAATACAAAACTTATATGCTCAGTCGTTATGTCAATCAGTTTGGATCAGTCTTGTATTTAAAATTGTGACAAGTCTAGTGTTTTCTAAATTAACAAATACAAACCTACGATTAGATTTTGTTTTTTACCAATTGTTTTTGTTTAGCACAATTTCACACTTTTAATTTTCTCAATACCCTATGATACTATCACTTGTCTGGACTAGTTGGAAAAAAAAAAAGGGGGAGGGGAAGGGGGGTTTCTATGTGAATGTTACCGTGATCGTTTTTTAAATGCATTTATTAAAAAAAAAAGTTGAAAGACCTGAATCCAAACTCGAGGGCTCAAGCCTCCTCAAGCCAACACAACAACCACTTTGTCGGCGAATTGCTTATGAAAAAAAAAGAGGGTTTTATTGGTATCTCTTGTTGGCTTCAAACCTTTAAGTGGCGACCTACAAAGTATGAAGTGAGCTAATTCAACTTATACCACTGCAAGTAGGCCTACAAATTCCTTACCTAGTTCGATACCAAACAAAATAATTAACTATCAATAGCCAAGTAACTATCTGGTAAATTAAAAAAAAAGATTCTTGTTTTTGTCAGGTGCAAGAAATAATTGTGCAAAATTTCGCAATGGCCCACCATTGCGTGCGGGAGAGATAAGGTTTAAAAAATGTTTATCAGTCAGACGAACAGACAGGCTTGATAGATTGGTGAAAGCGTGAGAGAGGAAATAGTTTAGTTCTCTTTTAGGTGCCACGTTTAACAGTTGCGATGAATTATTTGTAGATGCTGGATCACAGCGGATCCATAACTTTTGAAAAGGGAAGGGGGCGGTTGTTTTTTTTCAGGCCCTACCTCCACCTAAACCCTAATCCTAAGTATAAACACATGCACACATATACTACACACACACACATATATATTTATATATATATATATATGTGTGAGTGTGTAGTATGTGCGTATATATATATTTATATGTATTTATTTATTTATAGCAGTGTTTCTCGGCTTTTAGTGGAAAAACAACGTTACAAAGACAGTGTGTGGAAAAACACAAACTTAAAATTGGCCCCCGAAGTGGTCCACCCAGGCAGATAAAAAGGAAAGGTGTCAATATTTTCAGAAAGAATATCAGAATGAAATTCTACCCAACGCAATTTACAGAGAAGTTAGAAGAATGGAGAAAGAAGGTTGACAGATCTTGTGTGGTGCCCCAATGGTCCAGCAGACCAAGGGATAGGTGAAAGTGAATGTAAAAATTAAATGTGAACCTGGCCTAAGTGATATCTTATCATGATTATCTAATTGATCTAATTGTTTTGTAAAGCGTCAATCTCTCATTGAAAGCCTCAAGAAAAAATTAGAAATCTTCAGAGTGGAGAGATAGTTCGTTTAGTTACATGTTCTGTATATTGTCCTTTACCGTGCTGCTATTGCGGTCCACATGATAATATGAAAAAATACTTATTTATAGTGGTTTTAAATTATGTTCCACATATATGCATACTAAATACATTTTTTCTCTTTAAAAAAAATGAACATATTTTCAATTTACTTAACTTAACAAAACAATTGTAGAAAAATATTTCCTTTACAAAAAAAGTCTAAAACCGTTGGCATAAATGTGCTCACAATTGTAAATAGTCATCTCCGCTACTAAATAGCCTCCCGTGTTTGTTTCTATTAATAGTAAATAGTTGTAAAAATGGTGTATTTGCATGAAAAAAAACTGCTTGCATAGTTGATTTTAAAAATGAGAATATAAAATAATGACGTCGGATTTTCACTATCTTTTCGAGTTTACGACATCTAAATGGGACGGACGGATGGACGGACAGACCACATAAAAAATAATAGCGTCTTTTCCCCTTTCCGTGGCCGTTAAAAATTACGCTGGTACTCCTCATCTTCACAGCTAGTCTCCGGAAGTGCTGTCAAGTGTTTTCCTTCATTGTCACACGCTGAAACGGATTCTCCTGAGGTCTACAGTTCACCATCCATCCTATTAAAAAGGGGCAGATCAAATTAAGTGAAATAAAGTAAGTTGGAGGAAAGGGCCGACACTGAATCGGGAGTGGCTATAGAGGCACCTGTAAGCGTAAGTATGTCTCTATTCCGGCATGTTCGTAGTAAGATTATTTCAAGCTAAGCTAAGACTTTTGTAATATGTCTGTTTTGGTCAGCAGAACAGTGGTTAAATCTCTCTTTCCGAAATTCGACAAATTTAACTATCGTCCCAACCGCACCCTTCCCCTGGATCCACCAGTGTGTTGTATAAACATTTGTGTCTAAAATATAAAGCAGAAAGTAAGGCGTATGTATGTATGTATTTATGCATGCATTCATGTATGTATGTCCGGAATAAAAATAAAAAATCTTTGGCCAGTCTTGATAAAACTTGACAAAAATGTTCATTAGATCATGGCGGAGACCGTAGTG
>JAZGLO010005944.1:0-13147 GCA_036873155.1 Biomphalaria sudanica | reverse complement strand
AAAAAAAAAAGCAACTGAGGAGAAATGTGTTGGCACTTTAAGGAAACCGTAAGACAACAAACAATTGTAAGAGGAGGATTGGAAACCTGAAGAACATAGACAGCCTAACCTGAAGAACATAGACAGCCTAACCTGAAGAACATAGACAGCCTAACCTGAAGAACATAGACAGCCTAACCTGAAGAACATAGACAGTCTAACCTGAAGAACATAGACAGCCTAACCTGACCCATAGACCTGAAGAACTATGACAGTATACCTTGAAGAACATAGACAGCCTAACCTAAAGAACATAGACAGCCTAACCTGACCCATAGACCTGAAGAACTATGACAGTATACCTTGAAGAACATAGACAGCCTAACCTAAAGAACATAGACAGCATAACCTGACCCATAGACCTGAAGAACTATGACAGTATACCTTGAAGAACATAGACAGCCTAACCTAAAGAACATAGACAGCCTAACCTGAAGAACATAGACAGCCTAACCTGAAGAACATAGACAGCCTAACCTGAAGAACATAGACAGCCTAACCTAAAGAACATAGACAGCCTAACCTGACCCATAGACCTGAAGAACTATGACGGTATACCTTGAAGAACATAGACAGCCTAACCTAAAGAACATAGACAGCCTAACCTGACCCATAGACCTGAAGAACTATGACAGTATACCTTAAAGAACATAGACAGCCTAACCTAAAGAACATAGACAGCCTAACCTGAAGAACATAGACAGCCTAACCTGAAAAAACAAAGACAGTCTAACCTGAAGAACATAGACAGCCTAACCTGACCCATAGACCTGAAGAACTATGACAGTATACCTTGAAGAACATAGACAGCCTAACCTAAAGAACATAGACAGCCTAACCTGAAGAACATAGACAGCCTAACCTAAAGAACATAGACAGCCTAACCTAAAGAACATAGACAGCCTAACTTGAAGAACATAGACAGTATAACCTAAAGAACATAGACAGCCTAACCTAAAGAACATAGACAGCCTAACCTGACCCATAGACCTGAAGAACTATGACAGTATACCTTGAAGAACATAGACAGCCTAACCTAAAGAACATAGACAGCATAACCTGACCCATAGACCTGAAGAACTATGACAGTATACCTTGAAGAACATAGACAGCCTAACCTAAAGAACATAGACAGCCTAACCTGAAGAACATAGACAGCCTAACCTGAAGAACATAGACAGCCTAACCTGAAGAACATAGACAGCCTAACCTAAAGAACATAGACAGCCTAACCTGACCCATAGACCTGAAGAACTATGACGGTATACCTTGAAGAACATAGACAGCCTAACCTAAAGAACATAGACAGCCTAACCTGACCCATAGACCTGAAGAACTATGACAGTATACCTTAAAGAACATAGACAGCCTAACCTAAAGAACATAGACAGCCTAACCTGAAGAACATAGACAGCCTAACCTGAAAAAACAAAGACAGTCTAACCTGAAGAACATAGACAGCCTAACCTGACCCATAGACCTGAAGAACTATGACAGTATACCTTGAAGAACATAGACAGCCTAACCTAAAGAACATAGACAGCCTAACCTGAAGAACATAGACAGCCTAACCTAAAGAACATAGACAGCCTAACCTAAAGAACATAGACAGCCTAACTTGAAGAACATAGACAGTATAACCTAAAGAACATAGACAGCCTAACCTAAAGAACATATACAGCCTAACCTAAAGAACATAGACAGCCTAACCTGAAGAACATATTCTCAACGTGACTTGTTCTATTTACTGGTTCACTAAAATGAACATATAATTCACTACATTTTTTGTGGACTTTTCAGTACGGCATGAGGGTTGAGTGGTGAAGCTTGGCTTTCAAATTGAGAGATCCCAGGTTCGAATCTCGGTGAAGACTAGTATTTTTAATATCAGGATTTTAAGTACACCCCTTAGTCCACCAAACTCTAATGGGTACCTGACTTTAGTTGGGGAAAGTAAAGGCAGTTGGTCGTTGTGCTGGCCACATGAAACCCTGTTTGTTAAATAGTTTACCTTTACATCATCTGCCCCATAGATCACAAGGTCTGAAAGAGGATACTTTACTTTTTATTTTACTCTGTAAACTGACCATTGAACACATTCTTTCTTTAATGTCCGAGGATGCTGACTATTAAACCGACCTTTTTCTTTAATGGCCAAGTCTTCGAAGGTGACCCAACTTGATCAAAGTGGAGATAATTCTAGCGAGAGCTGGGGGCGGGGGAGAGCATATAAAAGCCAGAAATGAAAACACCCAAGAGATGGTTCCCCTGACAAGATTGATGGATTCTCCTATTGAAAGAGACGAGAGAGATTTAAGTCTAGGCCCGTACAGTCCACTATTTCATTAGTTCCACACTGGCGCTGAAATAGCCGATAGGGACAGGGGAATTAAGGTCATAGTTTTGAAATGAAATCCTTCACTTTAGCTTAGTGATCATAGCCACACGGACCAATATGCGTCTAATGAAGAGTGCTTATCATTTCTTATCCATTTTGATGATTTTGAAAATTTTGTTTACGGCGTGTGTTTGGACGGTATAGACATGACAGCTGATGTAGAGTTCCTCATCTGCTTCTATAAAAAAAAATGCTTAACAAGTGGATTGTAGGGCCAGCACAATGTGCGCTGGAAATTATGTGTTGACTTTGACTTGGTCAATTAATTGTGCAGGATTTGAAACACTGATCATGACAGGTCTTAAGGCTGAAATCTATTTTTATTTATTTTATATTATAGGTTATTGTCAGATTTTATAATTGTACTTCCGCATATTTATATAGGTTAGTGCGGGATAGTATAAAAGTGATGTACTACTTGCTGTCTTAAAACAGTTGAGTGTACATTTGACCAGTGGTCAGTACCATATCTGTCTGTGTGACAGCTGAAGATCTTTGTGGTATGTCGTCTAATTATTTTATTATTCTGTACCTGGGACGCCTGTAAGTTTGTAACTATTTTATATTTTCTTTTACTAGATCTATGGCACACCGTGTGTAAATATGCTAGATATATTTGTAATGTAGTTTTATTTTCTAGTTGGCAGTTTATGTTTTGAGCATGTGATTTAAAGATGGCGGAGTCCATCAGTCCTGCTTTGAGTTTTCTAGATGTAACAGAATATATGATTTTATGTGTTGCAGGCTATTATTGCTGCTTTTAGCTGCTGCAATTACACTGCTGTTTTTTAACTGCTGATTATAACTGCTATTACTCTGCTGTAATCTCTTGCTGTAGATCTAGAATCTAGGTGTTATTTTGTTTTTGTAGTGTAGCCTTAGTGGCCTAGTAAACTTAGTTAGTTATAAGTCTGTTTCTGTTCTTAGTGAATGCTAATATTAAGGTACTAAGACTAAGGTATTCTTGTTTTAGTTGTAGTTATGGTTTGGTTATAGTATAAGTAGTAGAATATTGTAGATCTAGACTAGTTTATTGTAGTATATTTGTGTCGATCTAGGTCTAGTATATAGTAGTTGTCTTGTAGTGATTTAGTTCTCTTTAGTAAGATAGTTGTTTTGACCAGTTTGTGTTAGATAGTTGGTTTGGTCAGTTTGTTGGTGTTTGCGGTAGTGTAGGTTCAGTAGCAGGGGGGTTGGTATTGTTGTTTATAGTGGTAAGTGTATATATTATATTTTATTATTGATTCATTTATTTTTATGTAAATAAAGTTCTGTTCTGTTTATTTATCCTAAACTAAAGTTTCGTTATCTTGCTTTCATTTAGTTTAGGTTAGTATAGTTAGTATGTCTGGTGATTTAGGCGACTCTAGCTCCTTGGTCGTAGACTGAGGTGTCACAGATTGAGCCCACCCAGTAGCGCTAACATCTGCCTACTGTTGGTACATTTTAATGTTGAGCAGCAGAGAATAGGTCTCTCTCCCACTCAGCCCCTGCCTGACCTGCTCACATACAAATATGGAGTTAGTAGTTCTAAAATTCACCAATGTTGATATACTCATAGAGAGCATTCAAACCCAAAGAATGGCAATACCATAGATGACTCAAGCTTCTGTTCTATTTGGACCAGGTCTCTGAGTCTAGCCCTACATTCTGCTGCGATAGGACGAGCAAATTATTTTTATTAAATCTTCAGTACGTGATAAAACTTGAAAGAGAACTAGTTTTGCTAGGAAAGAGAATGCCCCCAGAATGCCTTCTCTATGGAGACTTTGTATCGATTTATGGCATGACATGCTTTTTAATTCAGACTGTATACCGAGCCTTGTGTTGGATATTTGGAATGAAAATTTCATTATACTTTTCAACTTTTAAATCGGGTTGAAGCATGGGCGTAGCCAGGGGGGGGAATGTTCTTGAAGGTTCAACCCCCGCACCCCGAAATGAAATTCCCCCCCCCCACTCCCCGCAGGGGGGGAGATGGGAATTTAGTGACTGATTTTTGCTTTGATTTTGTTTATTTTAGGTGAGATTTTAATACTTAAATATTCCTTGCCCCAACACAGCAAAGGTGGTTTTGAGTTTTAAACCCCCCTACCAGGGGTTTTCGCATTTTTATTCCCCTCTTCTATAAAACAAAACAAAATAAATCCAAACGACAATCCCCCACAGTTCAGGAAGATTTTGATTTTTAAACTCCCTCCAAAATTTATGATAAACCCCCTCTTCAATATGAAAAAAGAAATTACTCACTCAAAATTCTATGAGCGTAGCCAAATGGGTTTTTAGTTACCCCCCACCCCATCTTCAGTAGGGTTTGAAGCTAAAAAAAAAATACCTCTTCAATACCCGGTTTAAAAAAAAAAAACTCAAATTACGCACTCAATATGTTATGAGCGTAGCTAAATGGTTTTTGACTCAGTTTGGAGTTTAAACCCCCCCTTAAGCGGGGTTTGAAGGTAAAAAATACCTCTTTAATATTAAAAACAAAGCAAATTATACACTCAACATGTTATGAGTGTGTTCAAATGGGTTTTGAGTTTAAATTCCCCTCCAGTGGAGTTTGAAGCTTAAAATTACATCTTCAATATAAAAAAAGAAAATAACACACTCAGAAATCTATGAGCGTTGCCAAAAGGAGCTTAAGGTTTATCCAAGACAAATGGGGGTTTTGAGTTTAAATCCCTCTCCTACGGATGGCTTTTTAAAAAGTTTAAAACCCCTCTAGATGGTTTTGAGTTTAAAATCCCCCTACATAACGTTTTGATGTGGAAAACCTCTATCCTCAATATTATTTCTAAAGCAAACTACAGTTACTAAATTCTATGACCGTAGCTAAATGTGGTTTTGAATTAAAAAAAACAACATAACTCAAGAGATTTTTTAGTTTAAAACCCTCAAACAGATGATTTTGATGATAAAACTTCCCTTTGCGATATAAAATCTAAAGCAAACTATAGTCACCTTATTCCAAGAGCGTACTCAAGAGACGTTACATATATATAACAGTGGCGGGGCTCAATTAATAAAGTGCAGTGACTAGTCATCTGCCGAAATAAAAACACTAAATGTGGCTCAACAAAGATGGCTAAGACAGATTTTAGGAGTCAGTTATAGAGATCGGGTCTAAATCAAGGAAATCCTATGCCGAACTGGGAATCGACCCCTTAGTAAGATTGTAACAGAGCGTCGCATGAGGTTTGCGGGACATGTTCTCCGACAAATTAAATTACACATAAGAGTTGCGATGACATCCTAGTACAACTTGACTCCACACATTCATGAAGGTCATAGGAGCAGGTGGGAAGAGGCTTCAGACATTACCAGTGACAGATTTTTGTGGAAACAGCTTGACGGCAAATGTGCCAAACGGCGCGGGAGGATCTAAGTCAGTAAGAATAGCACATAAGGTTTTTGAAATAAAACTTTTTAATAGCATTAAAATGCACTGTAGATACCTCAGAATATGTATTGTGTTGGCTTTCAATAGCAGAAATAGTTCATGGCGGCGGGGCTCAGCTCCTAGCGCTCCCCCAGACACCATTGGTAGCAATGGTGGGGAGTCTACAATTTTCCCACTAACTCCAGGAAGAACCTATTCTAGGGCACAATAAGCGTCTTCCGAAAGAATGATAGTTTAGAATGTAATGAAGATTATATACACACACACACATACATACATACATTTTTTTTTCGCGGGGGGGGGGGGGGGGGGGAGAGGATAAAATCCCCCCCCCCAAACCACCACCCCCCGAAAAAAAATCCTGACTACGCCCATGGGTTGAAGTCTTACAGCTTAGATCTCGACTTAAATAATATAGAGCTTTAACCAAATGTTTGACTATAACATTAAACGTATATCAATATATATTTTATTCAAATTGTGATGCGTCTAGTTTACTAATCATTCAATAATAATAATATTCATCTTTTTTACCAGTTAGAAAATTTTTCCTACAATGATACATTACAAAAAGCACTACATAATTAGAGCCAACAATGTGTACGATAGCACTGAACTATGTTTCTCTTCAACATTATATGTATAATTGACAATCCTAGGTTCTCTTATGTCTGCATGTTTTATTACTGTTGTTTTTTTCTCTTGTAATGAAATAATAAGACGATACACTTCGAGCCGACAAAATAATGAGATTTCAGAAGGTAACTTGGCTAAATGGACCCAGCTGTAAACTACATTGTCACAAAGAACTTAACTAAACCCTGCCAGGGGTCTTAAATACATTATTAAAAGGAAAAACTTTACATACATACAACAGCCGTCAGTATGAACAAATTTTGACTTTGACCTGGACTACTCTATATATCATGTATGCTTCAAACAGGTGGAGATACTATGTGGATATTTTTCCAATATCCTATTACAACAGACCAGTCTATGTGAGTATTTTGAAAAGCGAGTCACTTTCCTAACAATGTGTACAATCTGTACTAAGAAGTAGATTTAATTACAACGAGACTGTAAGAGAGATTTCTGTGTCTAGCCAAGATCTACGTGACTGTATAGCTATTCAACCAAGCAATCAGAGAATGAAACTAGACAATGTCTGTAGACTGCCTCGAGTTGTAGCCAACTAAATCCTGCCATCGTCTGCTCAAGTGTAGCGTTGTTATACTTCTTGGCCCTATGTCCTTAGTAGTTCATGAGAAATCGATCTATATAACTATTGTATGTATAACTATTAAAAGTAGAATCTAGTAGGATTTAAACAACAACCTAACACTCAAGAGATCTCAGTATTTTGACATGATCTCCAATGGAGTCTTGACACTGAATCCACTCCTTTTCCTCCCCTCTTCTGTTGTCAACAAATCGCTATTCCATGAAGCTCAAATTAGGCGCGATCATTTTTCGTCTTCCTAAAGTTTACACGAATGTTATTTTTAATGTAATATATAAAATATATTCTAGAGAGTATAATTACAATTGATATTAATTTTCTTGTGTATTATACAGAGAAATCTTGTATCATGTTATCATGTTTTGATCTCTTTGTCACTTACTGGTAGTAATTTTAGACTTTTTTTTAGAGCTTTTCAAGACCAATTCTAGTTCTGTAACAAAACTAAGCTTCATACTGACGTATAGAGACAATTAATGAAAGAAAAATGAATGTCTTTTAAAACAATTTGTAAAGTAAACTATCTTCAACTCTGAAGGAACATCCGAAACATGTAAAACATTTTACAAACAAACATTTTACAAACACTAAAATAGCAGCGACGGACATAACCATTGTGACCAAGAGGCCATTGAAAGAGAACAAGTAGTCTACAATGTATATTCACCAGTCACTAAATAGCAGGGCCGGACTTAACCATTGTGGGGCCCAATGCGAAATGGATTTCGCGTGGCCAAGTTTGGGTAGAGAAGCGGATAATAAGTGAAAAAAAATTGTCTATGCATTTTATTCATTCTTTACTGCGTACAGAATTACTTTACGAGCCTTGCGTGTAGCAAAGTCATAAAGTATATCATAATAATTCTATTTCCTACATAATAATAATAATAACAAGGCTTGTCTTCGAGTCCGAAGATTAGAGAGGAGTGTAGTATTTCCCATGGCAAGCATAACCATTGTCCGCAGGTGGTCGATTTAGATTATCTTTTCGCCGTCTGCGTTTGTTTTCGCAGCGGATATTCTTTTGTTCTCACATGTGTATCCCGCGGACTTCGTGAGTGACCTCCAGCTGTCTCGTTCCTACATAGATCACGCTCAATAGCAAGAATTACCAAATGTTTCAATCTATCTTTTAGAATTGTTGACCTCAAGTAATTCTTCATCAGTTTGAGGCGCGAGAAGCTTCTTTCACCAGATTATACAGTTACGGCTAATGCATGATGCCGTTTTTATTTATCGCGCGTAGGATTAGCGTTTTCCATATTGAATGACACCCCAAAATGATTATTTTTGTCTATATATTTCCGTACATTTTAAAAATGTTTTCGTATATTTTGCAATTTCGGAAGATTTCCAGGAGCTCCTGGTAAATCGACAGGAGGCCGCGGGAAATCTGTTTTAAGTTATAAAATGGTTTAATTTAATAATTTATACATCTTGAATTAGCGCGGGTCTTATAAAAGTGCGGGGCCCACTGCGGTCGCATATGTTGCAGTGGCCTAATGCCGGCCCTGCAAAATAGCGGCGTATGCTACGCCACAGGTCGACTAGTTTGTTATAAAATACTTAAAGGGCTGAGTTACTAACAAATAAACATATTTCTGATATACGTTCGTCTAACGTAGATAGCAGTGACGATGTATGGTCAACAAAAGTTATTGAAACAAAAACAAAAACTTCTAAAAACGGCTACAGCAGTGGTAATAGTACTTGCTTATTAATTTGAAATTGTAATTCCATTCAGCCTAAATTGCATAGGTCAGTCAGTAAAACAGGCTTTGCAATATTTATCTTCGAGATAAGGATCTTAATAGGTTAAGTGGTCTAATGGCTCAATGCATTATGATTATCACTTAATAATAGTCCAGGGAAAAAAATAGGTGTTAGGTCCAAAAGACCATCAAGAAGCCATCACATTATCCACTACAAAACACTTTGCTGGCTTTTAATAATATTACATCTGCACTGCACAATTTTATTAATTGGACAAAAATAGGAACATTGGCAGTCCCATGTCCCCCCCCCCCAAACTGTAACCTAATTCACCATTCCTAGCTGCTGGCGCCCAGTGCAAAGGGTAGACCCACAAAGTGGACGAGACATTGGCTGGCCCTCACTAAGTGGAAGACATCTTACTGAAGAGCAACAGCTATGTGACTTGTGTATGTAGACTAAGTCAATCATCCGGTGGTCAGTTCCCTCAGGACAGCCATCAAGTTCAGACTTAGCCAAGATCCCAAATACAAATTGTTTTTTTTTCTTCCTTTCTCCACTTCAGAGAACTCATCGCCTGGTCAGAAAAGTTACGGGGGAGATAAAGGATGACGAAGACTTGTATTACACATTATAATGTGGTCAGCATTAGTGACCATTAGGTCAGAACTCATTATGGTATAGTGCAATTGAAAAGTCAACTCGTGATGTTTGCGTCATCAACATGAGTCGCATGTTACGTTTCAATTTACCTTGCTTTATAAGGTAGTCTTGTTCTAGTGAGATCTCAACATTTATGTATACCTTGCTTTATAAGGTAGTCTTGTTCTAGTGAGATCTCAACATTTATGTATACCTTGCTTTATAAGGTAGTCTTGTTCTAATAAGATCTCAACATTTATGTATACCTTGCTTTATAAGGTATTCTTGTTCTAATAAGATCTCAACATTTATGTATACCTTGCTTTAAAAGGTATTCTTGTTCTAGTGAGATCTCAACATTTATTTATACCTTGATTTATAAGGTAGTCTTGTTCTAGTGAGTACTCAACACTCATTTATACATTGCTTTATAAGGTAGTCTTGTTCTAGTGAGATCTTAACACTCATGTATACCTTGCTTTATTTTTAAAAGCTGAACTATTTGACACAACTGAACAGTAGAGTTCCAGACTTCATTACATTTGTAGAGACTTTTCAAAGGTATAGAAGATTTATCATCCCCAACTTGCACCTTCAGCCCATGAAGAGAGTGAAGAAAGGCATACTAAATGTGACTACACAAAATGTTAACATATTTTAAACCTCGGCTACCTGTGTTCTTTCTTTCTCACGTTCTCTTTTTTACTCCTTTTCTCTTTTCCTTCTCTCTCTCTTTCTCCTTTTTCACTTTTCCTTCTCTCTCTCTCTCCTTTTTCTCTTTTCCTTCTCTCTCCCTTTCTCCTTTTTCTCTTTTCCTTCTCTCTCTCTTTCTCCTTTTTCTCTTTTCCCTCTCTCTCTCTCCTTTTTCTCTTTTCCTTCTCTCTCTCTCTCCTTTTTCTCTTTTCCTTCTCTCTCTCTTTCTCCTTTTTCTCTTTTCCTTCTCTCTCTCTCCTTTTTCTCTTTTCCTTCTCTCTCTCTTTCTCCTTTTTCTCTTTTTCTTCTCTCTCTCTTTCTCCTTTTTCTCTTTTCCTTCTCTCTCTCTTTCTCCTTTTTCTCTTTTCCTTCTCTCTCTCTTTCTCCTTTTTCTCTTTTCCTTCTCTCTCTCTTTCTCCTTTTTCTCTTTTCCTTCTCTATCTCTTTCTCCTTTTTCTCTTTTCCTTCTCTCTCTCTTTCTCCTTTTTCTCTTTTCCTTCTCTCTTTCTTTCACCTTTTTCTCTTTTCCTTCTCTCTCTCTCTCTCTTTCCTTTTTCTCTTTTCCTTCTCTCTCTCTTTCTCCTTTTTCTCTTTTCCTTCTCTCTCTCTCTGCTTTTTCTCTTTTCCTTCTCTCTCTCTCTCTGCTTTTTCTCTTATCCTTCTCTCTCTCTCTCTGCTTTTTCTCTTTTCCTTCTCTCTCTCTCTCTGCTTTTTCTCTTTTCCTTCTCTCTCTCTCTCTCCTTTTTCACTTTTCCTTCTCTCTCTCTGCTTTTTCTTTTTTCCTTCTCTCTCTCTCTCCTTTTTCTCTTTTCCTTCTCTCTCTCTCTCTCTCCTTTTTCTCTTTTCCTTCTCTCTCTCTTTCTCCTTTTTCTCTTTTCCTTCTCTCTCTCTCTTTCCTTTTTCTCTTTCCTTATCTCTCTCTCTCCTTTTTCTCTTTTCCTTCTCTCTCTCTCTCTCTCTCTCCTTTTTCTCTTTTCCTTCTCTCTTTCTCTTTCCTTTTTCTCTTTTCCTTCTCTCTTTCTTTCCTTTTTCTCTTTTCCTTCTCTCTCTCTCTCTCTCCTTTTTCTCTTTTCCTTCTCTCTCTCTCCTTTTTCTCTTTTCGTTCTCTCTCTCTCTCCTTTTTCTCTTTTCCTTCTCTCTCTCTCTGCTTTTTCTCTTTTCCTTCTCTCTCTCTCCTTTTTCTCTTTTCGTTCTCTCTCTCTCTCCTTTTTCTCTTTTCCTTCTCTCTCTCTCTGCTTTTTCTCTTTTCCTTCTCTCTCTCTCTCTCCTTTTTCTCTTTTCCTTCTCTCTCTCTCTCCTTTTTCTCTTTTCCTTCTCTCTCTCTCTCTCCTTTTTCTCTTTTCCTTCTCTCTCTCTCTCCTTTTTCTCTTTTCCTTCTCTCTCTCTCTCTCCTTTTTCTCTTTTCCTTCTCTCTCTCTCTCCTTTTTCTCTTTTCCTTCTCTCTCTCTCTCTCCTTTTTCTCTTTTCCTTCTCTCTCTCTCTGCTTTTTCTCTTTTCCTTCTCTCTCTCTTTCCTTTTTCTCTTTTCCATCTCTCTCTCTCTCTCCTTTTTCTCTTTTGCTTCTCTCTCTCCTTTATCTCTTTTCCTTCTTTGTCTCCTTTTTCTCTTTTCCTTCGCTCTCTCTCTGCTTTTTCTCTTTTCCTTCTCTCTCTCTTTCCTTTTTCTCTTTTCCTTCTCTCTCTTTCTCTCTCCTTTTTCTCTTTTCCTTCTCTCTCTCTTTCTCTGCTTTTTCTCTTTTCCTTCTCTCTCTCTCTTTCCTTTTTCTCTTTTCCTTCTCTTTCTCTCTCCTTTTTCTCTTTTCCTTCTCTCTCTCTCTCTCCTTATTCTCTTTTCCTTCTCTCTCTCTGCTTTTTCTCTTTTCCTTCTCTCTCTCTTTCCTTTTTCTCTTTTCCTTCTCTCTCTCTCTTTCCTTTTTCTCTTTTCCTTCTCTCTCTCTCTGCTTTTTCTCTTTTCCTTCTCTCTCTCTCCTTTTTCTCTTTTCCTTCTCTCTCTCTCTGCTTTTTCTCTTTTCCTTCTCTCTCTCTCTCTTTTTTCTCTTTTCCTTCTCTCTCTCTCTCCTTTTTCTCTTTTCCTTCTCTCTCTCTCTCTCCTTTTTCTCTTTTCCTTCTCTCTCTCTTTTTCCTTTTTCTCTTTTCCTTCTCTCTCTCTCTCCTTTTTCTTTTTTCCTCTCTCTCTTTCTCCTTTTTCTCTTTTCCTTCTCTCTCTCCTTTTTCTCTTTTCCTTCTCTCTCTCTTTCTCCTTTTTCTCTTTTCCTTCTCTCTCTCTTTCTCCTTTTTCTCTTTTCCTTCTCTCTCTCTCTTTTTCCTTTTTCTCTTTTCCTTCTCTCTCTCTCCTTTTTCTTTTTTCCTTCTCTCTCTCTCTCCTTTTTTCTCTTTTCCTTCTTCCTCTTACTTTCTCTGTTTCTTTTTCTTTCTTTTTTTTTTCTTCTGTTTCTTTTTTATTTGTTTATCTTGTCTTTTTTTTTCTTCCTCTCTTTCGTTTAATTAACTCTCTTCTTTATCTCTTTCTCTGTCTGTTTCTCTATCTGTCTGTCTCTTTCTGTTTGTTTGTTTTTCTATCTGTCTGTCTGTCTCTGCCTGTCTGTTTTTCTATCTGTCTGTCTGTCTCTGCCTGTCTGTTTTTCTGTCTGTCTGTCTCTGTCTCTCTGTCCCTCTCTCTCTTTATATATATATATATAACAGTAATAATAATAATAATTTTGGCCCTTTTTTCCTTCTCTAGTACATAAAAAAGAACTATCCATTGATTCAGATGATACACAACTGACTTGAAAGTCCACTATAGCGATTGTTGTATATAGAACTTAAATTATTACACAATACTTAAGAATTGTTATCATAAAATATTTAATACAATTATTTTTTTTGTATAAAAATGTTTTAATTCTTTCTTTCACTGAGATTTCTTACTAAAAAAATAATTAAAAAGCAACAAAAAAAAAATACCCACCCATACCATTTTCTAATCCTACGTTAAGAGGCATGTTCAGTTATGTACACTTCAATGTGATCACAGAAGAAGC
>JAZGLO010005943.1:0-10050 GCA_036873155.1 Biomphalaria sudanica | reverse complement strand
ATTTTCTCATTAGTATTCTTCTGTCATTCGCCAGGAAATCTTTCATTAGTATTCTTCTGTCATTCACCAGGCATTTTCTCATTAGTATTCTTCTGTCATTCGCCAGGAAATCTTTCATTAGTATTCTTCAGTCATTCACCAGACAATCTCCCATTAGTATTCTTCTGACATTCACCAGACAATCTCCCATTAATATTCTTCTCTCATTCACCAGGCAATCTCCCATTAATATTCTAATGTCATTCACCAGGCAATCTCCCATTAGTATTCTTCTGTCATTCACCAGGCAATCTCCCATTAGTATTCTTCAATCATTCACCAGGCATTTTCTCATTAGTATTCTTTTGTCATTCGCAAGGAAATCTTTCATTAGTATTCTTCAGTCATTCACCAGACAATCTCCCATTAGTATTCTTCTGACATTCACCAGGCAATCTCCCATTAGTATTCTTCTGTCATTCAAAAGGCAATCTTCCATTAGTTTTCTTCTGTCATCCACCAGGCAATCTCCCATTAATTTCTTCTGTCACCCACATGGGAATCTTCCATTAGTTTTCTTCTGTCATTCACCAGGTAATCTTTTACTAGTTTTTTTCTGTCATCCACCAGGAAATCTCTCATTAGTTTTCTTCTGTCATTCACCAGACAATCTTCCATTAGTTTTCTTCTGTCATTCGCCATGCAAACTTCCATAAGTTTTCTTCTGTCATTCACCAGGCAATCTCCCATTTGTTTCTTCTGTCATTCACCAGGCAATCTCCCATTAGTTTCTTCTGTCATTCGCCATGCAAGCTTCCATTAGTTTTCTTCTGTCATTCACCAGGCAATCTCCCATTAGTTTCTTCTGTCATTCACCAGGCAATCTCCCATTAGTTTCTTCTGTCATTCGCCATGCAAACTTCCATTAGTTTTCTTCTGTCATTCACCAGGCAATCTCCTATTAGTTTCTTCTGTCTTTTACCATGCAAACTTCCATTAGTTTTCTTCTGTCATTCACCAGGCAATCTCCCATTAGTTTCTTCTGTCATTCACCAGGCAATCTCCCATTAGTTTCTTCTGTCATTCACCAGGCAATCTCCCATTAGTTTCTTCTGTCATTCACCAGGCAATCTCTAATTAGTTTCTTCTGTCATTCACCAGTCAATCTCCCATTAGTTTCTTCTGTCATTCACCAGGCAATCTCCCGTTAGTTTCTTCTGTCATTCACCAGGCGATCTCCCATTACTTTCTTCTGTCATTCACCAGGCAATCTCCCGTTAGTTTCTTCTGTCATTCACCAGGCAATCTCCCATTAGTTTCTTCTGTCATTCACCAGGCCATCTCCCATTAGTTTCTTCTGTCATTCACCAGGCAATCTTCCATTAGTCTCTTCTGTCATTCACCAGGCAAGCTTCCATTAGTTTTCTTCTGTCATCCACCAGGCAATCTCCCATTAATTTCTTCTGTCACCCACATGGGCATCTTCCATTAGTTTTCTTCTGTCATTCACCAGGTAATCTTCCACTAGTTTTCTTCTGTCATCCACCAGGAAATCTCCCATTAGTTTTCTTCTGTCATTCATCAGACAATCTTCCTTTAGTTTTCTTCTGTCATTCACCAGGCAATCTCCCATTAGTTTCTTCTGTCATTCGCCATGCAAACTTAAATTAGTTTTCTTCTGTCATTCACCAGGCAATCTCCCATTAGTTTCTTTTGTTATTCGCCATGCAAACTTCCATTAGTTTTCTTCTGTCATTCACCAGGCAATCTCCCATTATTATTTATCAGTCATTCACCAGGTATTCTCCCATTTGTATTTTTCAGTCAATCACCAGGCAATCTCCCATTAGTATTACTTCAGTCATTCACCAGGCAATCTCCCATTAGTATTCTTCTGTCATTCACCAGGCAATCTCCCATTAGTATTCTTCTGTCATTCACCAGGCAATCTAACATTAATATTCTTCTGTCATTCACCAGGCAATCTCCCATTAATATTCTTCTGTCATTCACCAGGCAATCTCCCATTAATATTCTTCTGTGCTTCACCAGGCAATCTCCCATTAGTATTACTTCAGTCATTCACCAGGCAATCTCCCATTAGTATTCTTCTGTCATTCACCAGGCAATCTCCCATTAGTATTCTTCTGTCATTCACCAGGCAATCTCCCATTAATATTCTTCTGTTATTCACCAGGCAATCTCCCATTAATATTCTTCTGTCATTCACCAGGCAATCTCCCATTAGTTTCTTCTTTCATTCACCAGCCAATCTCCCATTAGTATTCTTCTGTCATTCACCAGGCAATCTCCCATTAATATTCTTCTGTCATTCACCAGGCAATCTCCCATTAGTATTCTTCTGTCATTCACCAGGCAATCTCCCATTAGTATTCTTCAATCATTCACCAGGCATTTTCTCATTAGTATTCTTTTGTCATTCGCAAGGAAATCTTTCATTAGTATTCTTCAGTCATTCACCAGACAATCTCCCATTAGTATTCTTCTGACATTCACCAGGCAATCTCCCATTAGTATTCTTCTGTCATTCAAAAGGCAATCTTCCATTAGTTTTCTTCTGTCATCCACCAGGCAATCTCCCATTAATTTCTTCTGTCACCCACATGGGAATCTTCCATTAGTTTTCTTCTGTCATTCACCAGGTAATCTTTTACTAGTTTTTTTCTGTCATCCACCAGGAAATCTCTCATTAGTTTTCTTCTGTCATTCACCAGACAATCTTCCATTAGTTTTCTTCTGTCATTCGCCATGCAAACTTCCATAAGTTTTCTTCTGTCATTCACCAGGCAATCTCCCATTTGTTTCTTCTGTTATTCACCAGGCAATCTCCCATTAGTTTCTTCTGTCATTCGCCATGCAAGCTTCCATTAGTTTTCTTCTGTCATTCACCAGGCAATCTCCCATTAGTTTCTTCTGTCATTCACCAGGCAATCTCCCATTAGTTTCTTCTGTCATTCGCCATGCAAACTTCCATTAGTTTTCTTCTGTCATTCACCAGGCAATCTCCTATTAGTTTCTTCTGTCTTTTACCATGCAAACTTCCATTAGTTTTCTTCTGTCATTCACCAGGCAATCTCCCATTAGTTTCTTCTGTCATTCACCAGGCAATCTCCCATTAGTTTCTTCTGTCATTCACCAGGCAATCTCCCATTAGTTTCTTCTGTCATTCACCAGGCAATCTCTAATTAGTTTCTTCTGTCATTCACCAGTCAATCTCCCATTAGTTTCTTCTGTCATTCACCAGGCAATCTCCCGTTAGTTTCTTCTGTCATTCACCAGGCGATCTCCCATTACTTTCTTCTGTCATTCACCAGGCAATCTCCCGTTAGTTTCTTCTGTCATTCACCAGGCAATCTCCCATTAGTTTCTTCTGTCATTCACCAGGCCATCTCCCATTAGTTTCTTCTGTCATTCACCAGGCAATCTCCCATTAGTAATTCTTTAGTCATTCACCAGGCAATCTCCCATTAGTATTCTTCAGTCATTCACCAGGCAATCTCCCATTAGTATTCTTCTGTCATTCACCAGGCAATCTCCCATTAGTATTCTTCTATCATTCACCAGGCAATCTCCCATTAGTATTTTTCTGTCATTCACCAGGCAATCTCCCATTAGTATTCTTCTGTCATTCACCAGGCAATCTCCCATTAGTATTCTTCAGTCATTCACCAGGCATTTTCTCATTAGTATTCTTCTGTCATTCGCCAGGAAATCTTTCATTAGTTCTCTTCAGTCATTCACCAGGCAATCTCCCATTAGTTTCTTCTGTCATTCACCAGGCAATCTCATATAAGTAATTCTTCAGTCATTCACCAGGCAATCTCCCATTAGTATTCTTCTGTCATTCACCAGGCAATCTCCCATTAGTTTTTTCTTTCATTCACCAGGCAATCTCCCATTAGTTTCTTCTGTCATTCGCCAGGCAATCTTCCATTAGTCTCTTCTGTCATTCACCAGGCAAGCTTCCATTAGTTTTCTTCTGTCATCCACCAGGCAATCTCCCATTAATTTCTTCTGTCACCCACATGGGCATCTTCCATTAGTTTTCTTCTGTCATTCACCAGGTAATCTTCCACTAGTTTTCTTCTGTCATCCACCAGGAAATCTCCCATTAGTTTTCTTCTGTCATTCATCAGACAATCTTCCTTTAGTTTTCTTCTGTCATTCACCAGGCAATCTCCCATTAGTTTCTTCTGTCATTCGCCATGCAAACTTAAATTAGTTTTCTTCTGTCATTCACCAGGCAATCTCCCATTAGTTTCTTTTGTCATTCGCCATGCAAACTTCCATTAGTTTTCTTCTGTCATTCACCAGGCAATCTCCCATTAGTATTACTTTAGTCATTCACCAGGCAATCTCCCATTAGTATTCTTCTGTCATTCACCAGGCAATCTCCCATTAGTATTCTTCTGTCATTCACCAGGCAATCTCCCATTAGTATTCTTCAATCATTCACCAGGCATTTTCTCATTAGTATTCTTTTGTCATTCGCAAGGAAATCTTTCATTAGTATTCTTCAGTCATTCACCAGACAATCTCCCATTAGTATTCTTCTGACATTCACCAGGCAATCTCCCATTAGTATTCTTCTGTCATTCAAAAGGCAATCTTCCATTAGTTTTCTTCTGTCATCCACCAGGCAATCTCCCATTAATTTCTTCTGTCACCCACATGGGAATCTTCCATTAGTTTTCTTCTGTCATTCACCAGGTAATCTTTTACTAGTTTTTTTCTGTCATCCACCAGGAAATCTCTCATTAGTTTTCTTCTGTTATTCACCAGACAATCTTCCATTAGTTTTCTTCTGTCATTCGCCATGCAAACTTCCATAAGTTTTCTTCTGTCATTCACCAGGCAATCTCCCATTTGTTTCTTCTGTCATTCACCAGGCAATCTCCCATTAGTTTCTTCTGTCATTCGCCATGCAAGCTTCCATTAGTTTTCTTCTGTCATTCACCAGGCAATCTCCCATTAGTTTCTTCTGTCATTCACCAGGCAATCTCCCATTAGTTTCTTCTGTCATTCGCCATGCAAACTTCCATTAGTTTTCTTCTGTCATTCACCAGGCAATCTCCTATTAGTTTCTTCTGTCTTTTACCATGCAAACTTCCATTAGTTTTCTTCTGTCATTCACCAGGCAATCTCCCATTAGTTTCTTCTGTCATTCACCAGGCAATCTCCCATTAGTTTCTTCTGTCATTCACCAGGCAATCTCCCATTAGTTTCTTCTGTCATTCACCAGGCAATCTCTAATTAGTTTCTTCTGTCATTCACCAGTCAATCTCCCATTAGTTTCTTCTGTCATTCACCAGGCAATCTCCCGTTAGTTTCTTCTGTCATTCACCAGGCGATCTCCCATTACTTTCTTCTGTCATTCACCAGGCAATCTCCCGTTAGTTTCTTCTGTCATTCACCAGGCAATCTCCCATTAGTTTCTTCTGTCATTCACCAGGCCATCTCCCATTAGTTTCTTCTGTCATTCACCAGGCAATCTCCCATTAGTAATTCTTTAGTCATTCACCAGGCAATCTCCCATTAGTATTCTTCAGTCATTCACCAGGCAATCTCCCATTAGTATTCTTCTGTCATTCACCAGGCAATCTCCCATTAGTATTCTTCTATCATTCACCAGGCAATCTCCCATTAGTATTTTTCTGTCATTCACCAGGCAATCTCCCATTAGTATTCTTCTGTCATTCACCAGGCAATCTCCCATTAGTATTCTTCAGTCATTCACCAGGCATTTTCTCATTAGTATTCTTCTGTCATTCGCCAGGAAATCTTTCATTAGTTCTCTTCAGTCATTCACCAGGCAATCTCCCATTAGTTTCTTCTGTCATTCACCAGGCAATCTCATATAAGTAATTCTTCAGTCATTCACCAGGCAATCTCCCATTAGTATTCTTCTGTCATTCACCAGGCAATCTCCCATTAGTTTTTTCTTTCATTCACCAGGCAATCTCCCATTAGTTTCTTCTGTCATTCGCCAGGCAATCTTCCATTAGTCTCTTCTGTCATTCACCAGGCAAGCTTCCATTAGTTTTCTTCTGTCATCCACCAGGCAATCTCCCATTAATTTCTTCTGTCACCCACATGGGCATCTTCCATTAGTTTTCTTCTGTCATTCACCAGGTAATCTTCCACTAGTTTTCTTCTGTCATCCACCAGGAAATCTCCCATTAGTTTTCTTCTGTCATTCATCAGACAATCTTCCTTTAGTTTTCTTCTGTCATTCACCAGGCAATCTCCCATTAGTTTCTTCTGTCATTCGCCATGCAAACTTAAATTAGTTTTCTTCTGTCATTCACCAGGCAATCTCCCATTAGTTTCTTTTGTCATTCGCCATGCAAACTTCCATTAGTTTTCTTCTGTCATTCACCAGGCAATCTCCCATTAATATTCTTTAGTCATTCACCAGGTATTCTCCCATTTGTATTTTTCAGTCATTCACCAGGCAATCTCCCATTAGTATTACTTTAGTCATTCACCAGGCAATCTCCCATTAGTATTCTTCTGTCATTCACCAGGCAATCTCCCATTAGTATTCTTCTGTCATTCACCAGGCAATCTCCCATTAATATTCTTCTGTCATTCACCAGGCAATCTCCCATTAATATTCTTTTGTCATTCACCAGGCAATCTCCCATTAATATTCTTCTGTCATTCACCAGGCAATCTCCCATTAGTATTACTTCAGTCATTCACCAGGCAATCTCCCATTAGTATTCTTCTGTCATTCACCAGGCAATCTCCCATTAGTATTCTTCTGTCATTCACCAGGCAATCTCCCATTAATATTCTTCTGTTATTCACCAGGCAATCTCCCATTAATATTCTTCTGTCATTCACCAGGCAATCTCCCATTAGTTTCTTCTGTCATTCACCAGCCAATCTCCCATTAGTATTCTTCTGTCATTCACCAGGCAATCTCCCATTAATATTCTTCTGTCATTCACCATGCAATCTCCCATTAGTATTCTTCTGTCATTCACCAGGCAATCTCCCATTAGTATTCTTCAATCATTCACCAGGCATTTTCTCATTAGTATTCTTTTGTCATTCGCAAGGAAATCTTTCATTAGTATTCTTCAGTCATTCACCAGACAATCTCCCATTAGTATTCTTCTGACATTCACCAGGCAATCTCCCATTAGTATTCTTCTGTCATTCAAAAGGCAATCTTCCATTAGTTTTCTTCTGTCATCCACCAGGCAATCTCCCATTAATTTCTTCTGTCACCCACAAGGGAATCTTCCATTAGTTTTCTTCTGTCATTCACCAGGTAATCTTCCACTAGTTTTTTTCTGTCATCCACCAGGAAATCTCTCATTAGTTTTCTTCTGTCATTCACCAGACAATCTTCCATTAGTTTTCTTCTGTCATTCGCCATGCAAACTTCCATAAGTTTTCTTCTGTCATTCACCAGGCAATTTCCCATAAGTTTCTTCTGTCATTCACCAGGCAATCTCCCATTAGTTTCTTCTGTCATTCGCCATGCAAGCTTCCATTAGTTTTCTTCTGTCATTCACCAGGCAATCTCCCATTAGTTTCTTCTGTCATTCACCAGGCAATCTCCCATTAGTTTCTTCTGTCATTCGCCATGCAAACTTCCATTAGTTTTCTTCTGTCATTCACCAGGCAATCTCCTATTAGTTTCTTCTGTCTTTTACCATGCAAACTTTCATTAGTTTTCTTCTGTCATTCACCAGGCAATCTCCCATTAGTTTCTTCAGTCATTCACCAGGCAATCTCCCATTAGTTTCTTCTGTCATTCACCAGGCAATCTCCCATTAGTTTCTTCTGTCATTCACCAGGCAATCTCTAATTAGTTTCTTCTGTCATTCACCAGTCAATCTCCCATTAGTTTCTTCTGTCATTCACCAGGCAATCTCCCGTTAGTTTCTTCTGTCATTCACCAGGCGATCTCCCATTACTTTCTTCTGTCATTCACCAGGCAATCTCCCGTTAGTTTCTTCTGTCATTCACCAGGCAATCTCCCATTTGTTTCTTCTGTCATTCACCAGGCAAACTCTCATTATTTTCTTCTGTCATTCACCAGGTAATCTCCCATTAGTTTCTTCTCTCATTCACCAAGCAATCTCCCATTAGTTTCTTCTGTCATTCACCAGGCAATCTCCCATTAGTTTCTTCTGTTATTCACCAGGCAATCTCCAATTAGTTTCTTCTGTCATTCACCAGGCAATCTCCCATTTGTTTCTTCTATCATTCACCAGGCAATCTCCCGTTAGTTTCTTCTGTCATTCACCAGGCAATCTCCCATTAGTTTCTTCTGTCATTCACCAGGCAATCTCCCATTAATTTCTTTTGTCATTCACCAGGCAATCTCCCATTACTTTCTTCGGTCATTCATCAGGCAATCTCCCATTAGTTTCTTCTGTCATTCACCAGGCAATCTCCCATTAGTTTCTTCTGTCATTCACCAGGCAATCTCCAATTAGTTTCTTCTGTCATTCACCAGGCAATCTCCCATTTGTTTCTTCTATCATTCACCAGGCAATCTCCCGTTAGTTTCTTCTGTCATTCACCAGGCAATCTCCCATTAGTTTCTTCTGTCATTCACCAGGCAATCTCCTATTAGTTTCTTCTGTCACTCACCAGGCAATCTCCCATTAGTTTCTTCTGTCATTCACCAGGCAATCTCCCATTAGTTTCTTCTGTCATTCACCAGGCAATCTCCCATTAGTTTCTTCTGTCATTCACCAGGCAATCTCCCATTAGTTTCTTCTGTCATTCACCAGGCAATCTCCAATTAGTTTCTTCTGTCATTCACCAGGCAATCTCCCATTAGTTTCTTCTGTCATTCACCAGGCAATCTCCAATTAGTTTCTTCTGTCATTCACCAGGCAATCTCCCATTAATATTCTTCTGTCATTCACCAGGCAATCTCCCATTAGTTTCTTCTTTCATTCACCAGGCAATCTCCCATTAGTAATTCTTCAGTCATTCACCAGGCAATCTTCCATTAGTCTCTTCTGTCATTTACCAGGCAATCTTCCATTAGTTTTCTTCTGTCATCCACCAGGCAATCTCCCATTAATTTCTTCTGTCACCCACATGGGAATCTTTCATTAGTTTTCTTCTGTCATTCACCAGGTAATGTTCCACTAGTTTTCGTCTGTCATCCACCAGGAAATCTCCCATTAGTTTTCTTCTGTCATTCATCAGACAATCTTCCTTTAGTTTTCTTCTGTCATTCACCAGGCAATCTCCCATTAGTTTCTTCTGTCATTCGCCATGCAAACTTAAATTAGTTTTCTTCTGTCATTCACCAGGCAATCTGCCATTAGTTTCTTTTGTCCTTCACCAGGCAATCTCCCATTATTATTCTTCAGTCATTCACCAGGTATTCTCCCATTTGTATTTTTCAGTCATTCACCAGGCAATCTCCCATTAGTATTACTTCAGTCATTCACCAGGCAATCTCCCATTAGTATTCTTCTGTCATTCACCAGGCAATCTCCCATTAGTATTCTTCTGTCATTCACCAGGCAATCTCCCATTAGTATTCTTCTGTCATTCACCAGGCAATCTCCCATTAATATTCTTCTGTCATTCACCAGGCAATCTCCCATTAGTATTCTTCTGTCATTCACCAGGCAATCTCCCATTAGTATTCTTCTGTCATTCACCAGGCAATCTCCCATTAATATTCTTCTGTCATTCACCAGGCAATCTCCCATTAATATTCTTCTGTCATTCACCAGGCAATCTCCCATTAGTATTCTTCTGTCATTCACCAGGCAATCTCCCATTAATATTCTTCTGTCATTCACCAGGCAATCTCCCATTAATATTCTTCTGTCATTCACCAGGCAATCTCCCATTAGTATTCTTCTGTCATTCACCAGGTAATCTCCCATTAGTATTCTTCTGTCATTCACCAGGCATTTTCTCATTAGTATTCTTCTGTCATTCACCAGGCAATGTTCCATTAGTTTCTTCTGTCATTCACCAGACAATCTCCCATTAGTATTCTTCTGACATTCACCAGACAATCTTCCATTAATATTCTTCTGTCATTCACCAGGC
>JAZGLO010005942.1:0-34271 GCA_036873155.1 Biomphalaria sudanica | reverse complement strand
TACTACGGTCTCCGCCATGATCTCAGGAACATTTATGTCAAGTTTTACCTAGATTGGACAAACGGTATTGATTTCTATGGGGGACATACATACATATGCCTTACTGTCTGCTTTATATATTATAGATATATATATATGTCAGGAAAATTTCAATACATTTAAACAATAGATACACACCTGGCCCTCTTTCAGTTGTAATAGTTCCAAGACCTCGGTCACCATTACTGGTACATGTTCGACTTCCTTTTTTGATTGTTTATTTTCTGGAGAGTTCTGTTCATCCACTAGGGAGTCAGTTTTCACTGAACTATGAACAAGTTTGAACTGATTAACACAAGCTCTGTGCTGTCTGTTACAGAAGCTGTGCTTATAACACGTGTCTCTCCATTGCTTCAGCCCATTCAAGTACAACTTTTTAGATGCGCTGGTATACAGAAACCTTTGGCAGACAGCCTGCATCAAACTTTTGATTTTAATTAAACAGGTTTGCTTGAGGCACAGCGCCATGGGTCGATGATTGATTTTAGATACCCTACTAGAAGAAAAAAAGATAAAGTTGATAATGAATAATTATATTCCACCAACCATTAACAGCTGTATGATATAAATTATAAGCTCGCCAAGTTGTTTGGTTTACACGTTTCAGATGTTCATAGAGAAGTAAAATAAATTCATCCTAATGATCCTAGCCCAAATCCCCAAAGGATGGCAAGGGGGGTAGGGTTTGAATCAGCACCATGACAATCTAGAGTGCATACCAGATGACCATCCACATATATAAGTTAGCCAGATCTTGGATACAAATACTGACACATTTTTTTTTATTTATGAGATACATATAACATCAATCCATGGACCTTGTAGGACCAAAAGGTATGAAAAAAATTAATAATACTTGTACATAAAATAATAATTTCCGTCAAGTGACTATATCAGCATAAAGAATCTCAAATGATCTGACTAGATGTAGGCCTGCATCACCTGTAAAAGTCTAACAAGTCTAAGTCTGGAAAACCACAAATTCTTAACCTGTATGGTGACATATATGCTTTACACAAAACAGCAGGGCAAGAGAGGATTTGAGCCTCTCAAGCCCTCACTCAAATGGAGTTTGATGATGATGAATAAAAAAAAAAATCTAAGTGTCAAGGAGAAGAGATGAGATTAATCTATTAAGTGGATTAGTAAATTAAGCTTTCTAGGTCCTGATTGGGTACTGTGCTAATTAATTTGTTTGAAAACAGGTTGCATTTTTTAAGGGCCAATTTAAAAATGAGTCTCTAGATCAGCTCCAAAATAATGGCTGCCTAGTCAATTGGTATGCACTCTGGATTAAATTGTCATCTCAATGGTCCTGGATGCTGACATCTTTTGGAAGACTTGGGCTAGAATGTAATAATATTCAATTCTGAAGGAATGCCCCAAAAAATGTAAAACAAAACTTGACAAACTAAATTTATATAAATATATTAAAAATAAATTTTAAAAAGTTTAAAATAAACTTTAGTTACATAGTCCTAGACTATATTTTAAATGTAGAGTGTACATTATTGAAGACTAGACTTGATCTACTACATCTATAAGTCCAGATTATATTAAGATTTAGTAGACAGTGTAATAGATTTCTATATATACTATTCTTATTAATTTACAGACATTCCTGCAAACAATAAGTATAGATTACATGAATAAGAATACAATATATATATATAGATCTATAAAATAAATCTATTCTATAGAAATCTAGATTTACAGTATGATAATTTACACTATAGTAACTCTTATCTTATAAATTACATTACTTCAAAAGAGATAATTATTACATCCTATGCATCTAGTCATGCATGTTAATCAATGACTTTGTAAAAGTCACTTTCCTTTCTTATTCAGGCAAACCATTTCATGCTCTAATGGCACTAGGGAATTAGGAGCATCTGTTGTGCAAATTTTTCCTAGATCAACTAGATGAAATAAGATGTGTGCCTTTATCTTTGTGTCTTTATTAGTATTTTATCATTATTAAAACTGATGTATGATATGTCAAAACTTTACTGGTTTTGTTATTAAAGATGATGATAAAGTATAATTTGCAAATTTTTTTTAGCGAAGGGAGTGGGGTCATGGGGGCTCAATTAATAGGTATAAATGTTTAAAAAAAAATTTTTTTTTTCAAATCTTCTATAACTGGGGGGCCTATACTTTACTTTGTGACACATTTTTCGTTGATAATATAAAATGTGAATTTGTGAAATTCATGGATAATTTGACACATCTTCTGTGATTGATGGATTTTTCATTTTTAGGGGCAAGTGTGTTTGACCTCATTTTTCATGTTAAATTATTGTCTCATGCAGCTGATTTTATTTGTTGTTTTTTAAATTCCTTTATTCTTGGGCATCAAAAATGATGTATAATAAGTCAATGAAAACCAGTTTGAACATGATCAAAAAAAAAATGTTACTAAAAGTATAATTGTTGAGACCACAATCTGTTTTCTGACATGTATTAGATCTAGATTGTCAGGGAGAGGTATGGCGAGAATGAATGTTAGTTTAATATTTTGGTATGAATGTGAAGTGTTGCACGTGTTGTGAACTGAGTGATTAAGTCTTCTTTGAATGTGTGAGAGAGTGTGTTAGTCAGTAAGGTTTTGCTCTCGGTCCAGGAAGGTTGGACGATTACTTCCTGGACTGGTATTTATGCACTTATATATTTATAAGTTGATGGACTGGTGTTTTGTGTATTACTATTTCATAAGAGTGATATAATTGTGTGCTTTATCAAGTATTAAAGTATTATTGATATTCATGAATATAAGGAGTTAGAGTTGATGTATATTAAGTGTTCGTATTTGAGTTAAGCAAGTATTGATGAATTATAATTGAGTAACCAAGAAAGTATCAAGTAAGTATTATTTAATATTCAAGAAACCCCTAGTGAGCCACAGGAACCAAGTCAAGAAACACAAGACAAGAGACAAGCAGCAGCATATATAATTTAGAACCCCTGACATAGATCTATAGATACTTTTCTTTTTAGTCTTCTGTCCTGAAGCATCTTGAAACTAAATTTATAGTGACTATAGTGTATATATTCTAGGCTAGGTTTATAAATTAGAGCTAATAAGTAAAAATATTCATAGATCTAAATCAAATTATAAATATTATTTATTATTATTAAGTAAAATTAAAATCTAATCTAGATCTAATTTTAATCAAATAATATCTAGCTCAGACTAGATATCAGTACTATCACCACTATGTGGCAGCCTAGAGAGTCAGTATGGTAGCACTGTGGTTCATACATGATATGGTGACAGCCACTACCTATCAATATCATCCTATAAGTGACAAGCTATGATAATAAGGCTTGCTTCAAGTCCAAAGATTAATGAGGATTGCAGTATTTCCCATGGTTACGCAGACCCAGCTTTGACCTATATATTTTGCCACATTCAGGGCAAGCATAACCGTTGTCTGCTGGTGGTCAATTAAGTTTTTCTTTTACCCATCTGCGCTTGTCCTCAGCAGAATATTTTATTTTGGTCTCATATGTGTATCCCATGGTCTTTGTAATTTTAAGTAACCTCCAGCTGGGCAGGGCAAGTACATCTTATATGGGGGATAACCATATGCTAAAAGCAGTCTTTTTTGATGTGCTAACAGGTGGTCAACGTAACATAGGTGTCCCACGGAAACGCTTTAAAGATCAGCTTAGGCGCCAATTTGCCTTAGCGTAGCTTCAGGACAGGCTATGATATTCAATAATGTCTCTGTCATTAATAATGAATCATAATGCATATATATATATATAATATTGTTACGTATTTCTGAATCTTCTGGCTAAATGTACTAGTAGGCACACAAATAAAAACACTGAAAAGAAGTTGACGACTCAACTTTCAGCTTTATATAACTTTATTGAATATTAACTATAACAATTCGTCACTGTAACATGTAGCGTATACGTCTTATATCGACTGTATCGACTGTAACGGCTCAAGTCCACTCTCTTCTACTGTCTCGCACAGTAGACAACAGTAACGACGACTGTACTGACTCTTTTCACATTAACTCTCTGGTTTATATAGAGTCCCTAATCGCTTATCCAATATTGCAAAAACACTGCTAGTATCCTCTGGAACCACACGGGAGTAAACATCACATCCTGTCATTGTTTATACATGTCGATTCCAGAGAACACCTGCTGCAGTGTCATCTCGCCGAGGTCACGCGTAGTGACCTCTTACTGTCACTGTTTATTTATAACACTGCCCCTTCGTAGATCTGTTCGTCCCATGGAATAAGACGTGAGGGCACGTCACATCCTGTCTTTGTTTACACGCATAGATTCCAGAGAACACTCTGTGCTGTGTCATCTCGCCGGGGTCACACACACTGTTCATTCGTAACAATATATATATAATAAATTCATCTAGATCTAGTATCTTCCTCTCCTGTTTCTCCTTAGCTTTATTAATTAGTTTTTATTTATTATTACTAGTCTAGACTAGATAATACTAATTAATAAATAGTACTAGAAATTTTAGTCATTGTTTTCCTGGCTAGCTCAGGCAACCCATTCCATGCTCTAATTAATTTAGCACTAGGGAAGAAGTAAGTTGAAGAAGAAGCTTTTGTACAAATTTGTCCCAGCATATAGAACGAGGAATGTGCCTTTATCTTAGTTCTGTTGTCACAGATTAATAATAAATTATTGTATACATTATTAAATAATAATGATAATAACGAGACTGTCTTTATCAAGGTAGACATATATAACTAACTTTTTATTTCCGTCCGATCCTTTGCTTTCGCACAAAACATAAACAACAAACAATGACATAATATTATATAATATTAGCACAATCTTTGTGTCCTTCTGAGTCAGACTGAGTATTTATTAAATTATTTTGTTTTTGTATTTGATGTATTTGAAGTCTTCAATGAAGATTATGCCAATTATGATTCAGTGTTTTATGTATAGTTGTATACAGTATAGATAATAATAATAGACACTATAGAACTATAGTAACAGTTATAGTTTATAGACATAAATCATAAGCTAGATTATATATAATATATAAAAAAAAGTATAAGTCTAATTCTAATTGAAGTGATTGTTACTAGTACTTTTAATAAGTCTTCTATTAATATTTCTATCCTGAAGTCTGAAGGCAAGGCTTTCACTTTCTAAATTTTAATTAAATTTAGTGAATTTACTTAAGTCTAAAGTTAAAGTCTTGAATCAGTTGAATGGCTTAATTTAAAAGTTAAAAGCAAGGTGAAGGTGTTACTCTACTCTAGTCAAATGTGAATATCTAGACTATACTATCTATACTAGTCAATAGTCTTTCTATTCTAGGTTTTGTCAGTCTAGATCTAAAACTTACACTAGAGTTGACTAGAGTGTCTAGATCTAGAAATGAGTCTAGATCATCTAGAGTCTAGAATCTAGACTACATTGACTAGATGTAAAAGCCTACAGTAAGTTTGAGTAAGAGTAATCTGCACTTTGTTTATTTTTTATTTGGATTCCTTTTTGCGTTTACTAAACATAAAAAATAATAATGAAGGTTTGCGTCTTCGAGTACTGTAAAGCAGAAGATTAATACATTTAATAATGTACACAGTGTTCTAATAGATTTGGTTGAAAAAAAATAGCCTTTATACTTTATAGATTTTATACTTCAAAAGTGCCTTGGCGATTAAAGGATGATAAGCGGGCTGCCATTTTTGTTGTTCAGTGGTGTTGCCAATTTTTTTTCTTTTAAGAAAGGCTAGTGCTAGTATTGATTTCGCATAAATGATAAATTATATAGTTAACAAATAAAAAAAAAAAGTTAAAATATTGATTTTTAAAACAATAGACTATGTACTATTTATATTTTAATAAAATCATTTTTATTGCTGAACTTGTTTTTTTGTTTGTTTTTGTATTTTGTTTTGTTTAAATTAATCTAGAATCTAGACCTATATATATATATATAGGCCTAGATTGGCCTAGATCTAATATAATTATATGGGAGTGAGTGTGTTAGTAGAGTACTCTGTAAGTGTGCTAGTGGGTCATTTTTTACAGTCTGTGGCATAAATGCTTTCCATTTGCAACTTCTTATGGGACTAATGACCTCGGCCCTACTCTACAGACTGGACCCCAGAGGCGGCCTTTGCTGAACGAAAGGCCCGGGGAAAATGTCACATGAGGGACCGAAATCCATAAACGACTAGTAGGCCCATGGATTGACACCTGAAATGCGTACAGGACGTAATTATCTTCTCTCTTTTTTAAGTAGCGTCTGTAATGTATAAGATAAGTAGATAAGAGTCTACTCAAACTAAAACATCAAACAGACAGAAAATAAATGCAGTTTCCAAGTTTACCTACCTTGGCAGTAAATTTCTTGAAATGAAAACATCGAAATTAAATCGCCATGGGCCGCTAGTGCATCCTAATGTGAAACTGCCTAGAAATGAGTGAAACAACTGAAACATGTAGGTCTATTTAAAAGACTCCTTTACGACCAACTCAGGGGTTCTCAACCTGTGGGTCGCGAGCCACTGTGGGGTAGAGTAACTATTTTCCAGGGGCCGCCAAAAATCATCGGAAAAAATAGATTTTTACTACAAAAACTTGTAAAATGTTTGTAAAATGTTTTACATGATTCGGATGTTCCTTCAGAGTTGAAGATAGTTTACTTCCTAGTCCAAACCTCCCGCAGGACGACGAGGGATGGGAGCGGACAGGGTTTGAACCCGGGACCATCTGAACGACAGTCCAGCGCGCAAACCGCACGACCAGGCAGCCATCCATAGTACACAAGTTTTCATGGGTAGCTACGTATTTTTTTAAAACTAAAATTGTCATTCAAAACTGCTCTCTTTACCAAGAGGCCCGTATAAGACACTGGCCCCAAAACACCCCAATAAAAAGAAAACTATATGGAGAGCTACCTGATTTGGAAACCACTGCGCAGTTCATCTCATAAATTGGTCTAGTCATCTGAACACTCCAACATAACAATGAGAACGAAGAAAAAGAAGAGTCATTCACGAATAGATACTGCTGTTACTGTTCATCAAACGACGTGTCGAAACGCAAGGCTACACCATTGCGGAATCAGAGCTTCTATTTCTATGGTGAAGATTTACGCACGCAATTGAAAAGCAATCCGTTTAATAATTATAGTAATACGCCATCAATTTATAGTCCATGCTAGAAAACGTAATGGTTTTGTAAGGGAAAAAAAACTGAAAATGAAGGTAAAGGCTGCCTGGTCGTGCGGTTTGCGCGCTGGACTGTCGTTCGGATTTATGGATGGTCGAGGGTTCAAATCCTGCCCGCTCCCATCCCCCGTCGTCCTGCGGGAGGTTTGGACTAAGAAGTAAACTATCTTCAACTCTGAAGGAACATCCGAAACATGTAAAACATTTTACAACAAACAAAATATAATGATTTTTGACGATATGTTTTTACTTCAAGAGCTAAAGCAGGGATTAAAAACCACAATACGTCATTTGTAACGAAGTTCTATTATCGGAATCAATGAATCCGAACAAACTGAAACGTCATTTTGATATGAAACATACGGGCTTTTCCGACAACGACATACATTATTTGAAATATCTAGAAAGCCCAACTTTACTGCTCGCAAATACAATAAACAAAACAAAGCAGTCATTCAAGCTTCTTTTTTTTTGCCCTCAGTATTGCTAGAGCTATGAAACCAGACACCATAGCTGATGACTTACTGTTGCCAGCGGCCAAATACATTGTTGTAGTAATGATTGGAGCCAAATTTTTAGATCTGCTAAATTTAGTTATCTCCGTATCAAACGACATTGTTCACAGAATAGCTGATTAAATATCAGGCTCCGGGTGCAGTCCAACGATGTATGGCTGCAGTGCTAAGCTGCGTCTACCATTCAGTCAAGCCAGTGACGAGTCTGTGGCTAGCGTTGTTGCTTGGACACTTGAAGGATAAGTAGGGCTGGTATCTGCAGATCTGGTGCCAACAAATCTGGTATCAGCGTTAGGTTGCTAAGATTTCTATTGGAGGTTGCCTATAAATAAAAGCTGCAACGACATGATCTACAAATCGGTTCAGCCATAATGTTGACACTGGGAGGTAGATGCCTTTCACGGATATATTGAAGGACGTATCTCCACTTCAAAGATTTATCAGCTTAAAAAAATCCAAAGATGCTGCCAATTGATACAAATTACTGGTTTACGTAAAGATGGCGATTTTTAAGACGAGTTTCTCTTTTGCCATCTTCTTGAAACGACTTCTACAGCATGTCATTATTTGACAAAATGTGTTCCTTTCTGAAAAGTATAAAAATCTCTGGCAAAAATATTTATAGAGTCTGCAAGGATACTGCTCCAAGTATGCTTGGATGTAGGTCTGGATTTCAATTTTTTGCTACAGAGATAACAAAAGTCATAAAAATCTCATCGAAGAATATTAGTAAATGCCACAAGTATTGCAAGAAGTAATAGAAAACGATGCAAGCGCTGCAATTTTGTGAGCTCGAGTGTTTTCTTCTTCTTCTAGCCAGCTTTTTGCTGCTGAGCTGTCAGCCCTTTTGCAGACTGTGCCAAGGAAAAATAGTGTGCAGTTTTCTTCAGGATCGAGTGTTTTAATTAAACTATCCACTGTTTCCAAAGCTTTGTAATGAGTTTGACGCGTCCAAAATGTTCTGATATTTTACACTGTAGTGAGATTTTTTCACTTGCACAAAGACTTAGACTAAATTTGACTAAATAGACTAATGAAAAAAGCATCGTATATCACTGGAACACAGCTACCATCTCTTGAAGAGCTTTTCCAAGACACTCACGATTCTTAAAGATAACCTTCACCCATTAAACCACTGTTACATAAGATCTGAACGAAGTGGTCGTCTCCTTTCCATTAGGACTAAAACAGAAAGATTTAAAAACTCCTTTATCCCACTTTCTGTCAGAGTGTTACAAGGTCAGCTGTCGTCATCGAGAAGTTCATAGAAGTCTAATTCATAAAGCGCTGGTTTATGAGTGTGTATCTATTTCGTGTGTGTTTGTTGTTCGTATCTGCATCTATATTGTTATCGTACAATAGTTACGGTGAGGTTGTCTGTTGTAGCCAAACTGAATTTCCATTAGATTGGATCAATAAAAATTATCTTATCTTATCTTAACTTATTACTGTCAAGAGACAAAGTTCACATCGTTTTCTTAGTATATTCGTGTTGAAGTCAAACATTTCTTTAATAAAACATAACCATAGTTGGAAGCACTTTATAAAGGTGAAAGTGAACTACAGAAAATACACCCTGTTCGACATCTTTGTTGTCTATAATGAGTTTAATTAAAAAAAAAAAACATATCGGTGCGAGGCATAATTTTCAGCTTGTTAACTATAGTAGTAGACTTGATGCAGAAGATGATTTTGTAAAGATTGAACTAAAACTTCTGATTTGGCGAAACAGAGATAAGCCCAACCTTCACACTGACGTTGATATTTTTCAATAACTGTCGCAACCATTTCGTAGCAATGTAGAATACCGTTGCCTTAGCTGATTAGTATGCTCCGTAATGCTTTCATATTGCCACATAAGTATAAATCATGAATACGTTGATCACGCGATATAAAAGTAAAACAAGGTTACAATAAGAGTTTGTGTGGAAACACAAACTCAAAATCGGCCCGCGAAGTGGTCCACCCAGGCAGGTAAAAAGGCAGGTTTCAATATTTTTAGAGTGAACGTCAGAATGAAATTCTATCAAAGACTTTGAAAGACAAATGACAGAGAAGAATAGAGAAAGAAGGTTAACAGATCCTGTGTGGTGCCCTAGCGATCGAGCAGACCAAAGGATAGGTGAACGTGAATGTGAAGATAGATGTGAACCTGGCCTAACTGATGTCTTATAATGAATATCTAATTGATCTAATTGTTTTGTAAAGGGTCAATCTCTTATTCAAATCCTCAAGAAAAAACATTTCCGTAAAAATGTTTTTTCCCTTTAGTTTCATAGTGCTGAATCACTGCTTCAGTTCACGCGATAATATGGAAAACTACTTATTAATTGCTGTTTTGAATTATGTCCAACGTATATGCATACAAAATAGATTTTTTTCTCTTTAAAAAAACTAAACATTTTTTGTTGTAAATTTAGTAAATAATTTGACATAACTTTCTTAACTTAGCAATACAAATGTAAATAAAAATTTGTTTTTATAAAAAATCTAAAACCATTTGCATAAATGTGTTAAAATATGGCTAATGTCTATCTCCCCTACTGAAGAGCTTCCCATGTTTGTTACTATTAATAGTGAATAGTTGTAAAAGTGGTGTATTTTTATGAAAAAAAAATGCTTGCATAAGTGATTTTAAAATTGAATTTTTCGCTTTCAGAAAAGAAAAAAGTAGCCGTTGCATCAAAACTTTAAATTGTCCAAAATATTAAGATGTCGGATTTTCACTATCTTTTCTCGTTTACGAGATCTAAACGGGACGGACAGACGGACATTCCACACAAAAATAATAGCGTCTTTTCCCCTTTCGGGGGCCGCTAAAAATTTTGTTACTTATAATAGATTTCACAAGGAACAAACAACTGATACATGAACTGAAGATACAAATATACCGATACAACAAGGGAAGTCATACAAATATCTGGGTGTCATTGTTGACAAGCTTTTGATTGAAGACCACATTGAAACTCCGTCAAAAACAAAATCAAACAGCGGCTTTTTTTCCCTATACAAACCTTACAGCTTTAAACTACATAAGATGATCTTGGATAATTGTTACTGTTTGACAATGCTTACCTAGCTAACATATGGAATAACTTGTTGGCAAGACAACACTAGTGTTCCGCGAAGCCTAAATAGGTGTCCCGCGAACTACTTCCTTAATTAACTAGTATCCCGCGACGTGAATTAATCTCACTAAAAATAATAAAAGTGCTCCGCTAAATTAGCGGTTCTCAACCAATTTTGCTCGGCGACCCCTTATTATAGTCCCCCACTCTGCTGCGATCCCCATCCACACAACAATAGAAGAATAGACAATAACAATCCATATTTTCGATGATCTTAGGCTACCCCTGGCAAATCGTCAATCGACCCCCAAGGGGGGTCGCGACCCACAGGTTGAGAACCCCTGCGCGGCTAAATGCTCGGAATGTGCAAAGTGTTCCGTTAATTAAGGAAAAAGTTTGGAAAACACTGATCTAGACTGTTCCACCGCTTAGACAACCTTATAAAAGAGCATAATAAAAAACATCACGCCCAACACTACCATATTTAAACGAACTTTTTAAACAACAATGTCTCAGCAAAATTGAAAAAAAATCTTGGAAGACAACAGCCACCCGTTCTATCATGACTACACTACGTCATTGCGAAGTAGGCAACTTATGTCTATCAACCGAACGGTACAAAACTCTTTTGTTCCTTACGTGGTCAGACTGTATCAGGGGCTACTCTTTGACTGGGAGACATGAATATGTCTGAACTCTTTATGTTGTGTCTGTTCTATTGACGTGAATGTTTCTGCTGTGTTGTTTTTATTCAGAAGAGTCATTGTAATCTGTGAAAGCGAGAACAACTTTGTCATCAGTGTATCTACAACAAAGAAATGCCCTTGTACCTTAGCGAACTGATCACTCCATATGTCCCCCAGAGAGCCCTGCGCTCAGTGGACTCAACGCTTCTAGTGGTGTCACGTTTCTCCCTCAAAAGCTACGGTCTGCGGGCTTTTTCTGTGCACGGACCAAAGGTTTGGAACTCACTCCCCATTGATCTCAGACAGACAACATGCTACACACACACACATATATATATGTATACTTTTAAGAAGAACATTAAGACCTATCTGTTTAAAACTTTTTTTTAGATTAGTTTGTTATTTTAACTCTCGTGTTTATGTTTGTAATGTTACCACAGCGCAATGAGCGTACATTTTGTTTGTTAACAGCGCTTTATACATTAAATTATTATTATCACAGCGATTCTCCATAACGATAAAATGTCAGGTGACCGAGCCTCGCTCGGATGAATAATTTGTTACGGAAGGATATATACCCGAAGTCATTTTGGGAATATTGTTGTAATTACGAAAATGACTCGAAGACAAGCCTTATTATTATGGCTTTAGTAAGAATCATCAAGTGATGCAAAATCTCTACGTTATAGTGTAAAACGTGCACCTAGTAACAAAGTAAAATCGCGCATTTTTTTCTAAGAGACTTAAAAACATCGCGTTAGTATTCTAAAGAAAACGTTATTGTGAGGCATCTCTGTTACTCCGAAAATCTTTCAGTTTACTAAAAAAAAAAAGATTGCTAAAAATATGTTCGTCCCCCATACGGAAAAAATGCCCTGCAAAGCGCGACTGTCGGATTATAAGAAGTTTATACCATTTTGCAAGAATATCGCTGTTTGTTTTGAGGTCTTTGGTGAAGTCGTTCAAGAAGTCTTAGTTGCTTTCTATAAAGTACTCATGTCTTAGATCCACAAAGAGGGGTTGAGAGAATCACTTGTCGACACTGATTTTTGTAGACAGGCGGAGCGATTTATTTCGCCACACTCTCGCTTGGAGGCGTACAAAAGCACGACTATCCCTGATCACATATCAACCTCTCTTTAAAGCAATGCGTCATTTGATACTATGATTGCCAGATAATGTGAAGTTATCTACCGCTTTAAGGGATGTCTATGCGCGGTGATCTTTGGGCTGAGTAGGTTTTATTGGGTGACTTCTGGAACATGACTTCTGTTTTACCGAGCTTATAGGTTAACCAAAAAAGCATCAGCGTGATGAAAATTTGTTGACTGCGAGCTGGATATCATCAGGGGCAGCCTTAGGCCTATGCAGCCGAAGTGGACCCCTAAGGTTCAAAAGCCCCGCGTTAATTATCATAGGGTTCCCGTGGTCTCCTTGTTTTCAAGGAGCTCCTGGAAATCTCCTGAAACTCATAAAAATGGCCTTAAAAAAGACAAAATTGTCATTTTGGGGTGTCAATCAATATGGTAAACGCCAGTCCTACGCGTGATATAAAAAAAAAAACGGCATCGTCAGCTTTCATTGAATAAAAATGTAATGCAAATAAGAATTTATTTTCTAATACAAAATCTTTATTTTCACTTATTATCCTTATTCCTACCCTTACTGGTCTGCGCGCAATCCATTTCACATAGGGCCCCGCATATGTTAGGGCCGGCCCTTGTTATGCAAGTAAGGCATTGATAAGTTGTGTTATGACCATTCCCTATGTTTTGGTATGGGACAGTGGACTTCGAAGCTTAAACACATTGCAATAATTCACCAGCAAAATAATAACAAAGTAAAAGCTACCTACGTGTGTACGCAATTAAAGTGTAATCAATTTATAAAGCCTTTAAAACACAATAACTAATCATACATAAAGATATTTAATTTCATTATTTTTCTTCCATAGTTTCATAATGGATCAATGTACAATAAGATGGTGCGCAAATGTTTAACTACGCCAATTGAATCATTAAAACTTTTTCTGGTTTGCGAAGAAATGTCTTAGTGTACTGCTGTGAGCCTAGTGACGTAAGCGGTGTCAAGTTTTTTTCCCATTGACGTCATATAGAAAATTTCATTCATAAAACATTCTAGCCAAAATTAATTTTTCGATAATGAGCCATTCTCACTATTATGCACATACCGTGAAATTTTAAAGAAAATCGTTAGAGCCGTTTTCGAAATAAAATGTATATATAAATATATATACATACATACATACAAGAATTGCTCGCTTAAGAGTATAGGATAAAGCAGTCTTAGCCTTAGTAAAAAAAAAAAAAAGTTTCAGAATTTTAAAATCAATTCTTGGTAGAGAAAAAGCTACGATGCCTGATTGATCGCAAAAAAAGAATTCCGACCAGAGAGCAACAATAAGGTTTCATGAAATACATCAACAACGAATTAACTCTTTCTTATTTACCACATTCTGATGAATTGTATGTAGAATTATTTTTGTAGGGCAGTGACGGAAGGGGAAGGGGGGAGCAACCAGAATTGCAAATAAATAAATTAAATTAAATTAATTAAATTATTACAACATTAAACCATTCACAGGATGTAATAAATAACAAGGCAAAAAGACAGAGAAGAATGGAGAAAGATGGTCGACGAATCGTGCATGGTGCCCCAACGGTCCAATAGACTAAGGGATAGGTAAAGGTAAAATAATTTTTTAAAAAAGGGCCCAGGCCCTAAAATATCACAGATCATATCAAATATTTCAAATAAGAAATGCAAAGCAGAAGAATAGTCAGTGTAAATATGACTACATTCATTAAGGCGGGAGTTAGGGGTGGAGAAAAGTGATACTCAAATTCATGGGCCGGTCCAATCCAACATAATACTACAACATAACATAATGCTACAACATAATAGGCTACCACAATTTGCTTGCCATAGGAATGTAGGTGGGGGGTGGGGGCGTTTACTTAGATTTGGGTCTTTGTATTCTCATAGTTATAAGAGAAAAAAAAAGGAAGGCAAAAATAACAATAGGTATATATAGCCTGGGACCAAATCAACGGGTGTAACTGATTTGTTATATTATAATTATATAACTATTGACTCCATACAAATATGTATACGTATATTAACATTTTTTTTAAATTTTTTTTTTGCTGTCATTTTTTTTTCTTTTAAAAATCTATAAGACAATTATAAGAAAAGAGAAGAAAAAAAGACATTACAGAGAAAAAAAATAAAGAAAATAAAGATCGAGTAGGGGGAGGGGGATACAACTGGGGGTACAGCGTTAGGCCTACAATTAAAGATAAATGGGATTAAGGGTCCTGACAAGATAACATCTTAATGGTCTAGGCACCGTCTGGCCGTAACTAAAGCAGTTGAAGAAACAAAACGAGTTAAAGTTAACAAATTTGATGATTATATCATCATCTAATTTAAAGTATCATAATTTTTTGTATATCCTACTTTTAAATTTAGGGACGTTGGGTGAAACAATTAAAATAAAAAAAAAGGACTCACCGATTCCTATAGGACGGCGCTATCACTCTGATTGCAGACGTCTCACCGCAGCACAGTGCAGTCGATAATTCCAGTAAAAGAAAACACTTTCCAATCTCCTAATCGAGAAAATCAAAAAAACGAAGTCCCGTAGCACACTTCAGGGGTCATTGGAATCCCTCTACCATTAACAAGAAATGACACTAGTTCGCACGTGAAAAACATTGTTAGTCAGTGGGGAACAGTTTAATAACAATATAGGCCAGGGGTTCTCAACCCGTGGTTCGCGACCCCCTTGGGGGTCGATTGACGATTTGCCAGGGGTCGCCTAAGACCATCGAAAATATGGGTTGTTATTGTCTATTCTTCTATTGCTGTGTGGGTGGGGGTCGCGGCAGAGCAGGGGATTATAATAAGGGGTCGCCGAGCAAAAAAGGTTGAAAACCGCTGATATTGGCCTACTTTTAATTTCGATTAAAACTGCCCCACGGAAACGCTTCAGAAACCAGCTTAGGCCCCAACTTACCTTAGCTGACATAGAAGAGAGCACCTGGTTGCATTATGCGGTCTCAGAACGAGGCAGCTGGAGGTCGTCAACTTTCCTTGGCTGACATAGAAGAGAGCACCTGGTTGCATTATGCGGTCTCAGAACGAGGCAGCTGGAGGTCGTCAACTTTCCTTGGCTGACATAGAAGAGAGCACCTGGTTGCATTATGCGGTCTCAGAACGAGGCAGCTGGAGGTCGTCAACTTTCCTTGGCTGACATAGAAGAGAGCACCTGGTTGCATTATGCGGTCTCAGAACGAGGCAGCTGGAGGTCGTCAACTTTCCTTGGCTGACATAGAAGAGAGCACCTGGTTGCATTATGCGGTCTCAGAACGAGGCAGCTGGAGGTCGTCAACTTTCCTTGGCTGACATAGAAGAGAGCACCTGGTTGCATTATGCGGTCTCAGAACGAGGCAGCTGGAGGTCGTCAACTTTCCTTGGCTGACATAGAAGAGAGCACCTGGTTGCATTATGCGGTCTCAGAACGAGGCAGCTGGAGGTCGTCAACTTTCCTTGGCTGACATAGAAGAGAGCACCTGGTTGCATTATGCGGTCTCAGAACGAGGCAGCTGGAGGTCGTCAACTTTCCTTGGCTGACATAGAAGAGAGCACCTGGTTGCATTATGCGGTCTCAGAACGAGGCAGCTGGAGGTCGTCAACTTTCCTTGGCTGACATAGAAGAGAGCACCTGGTTGCATTATGCGGTCTCAGAACGAGGCAGCTGGAGGTCGTCAACTTTCCTTGGCTGACATAGAAGAGAGCACCTGGTTGCATTATGCGGTCTCAGAACGAGGCAGCTGGAGGTCGTCAACTTTCCTTGGCTGACATAGAAGAGAGCACCTGGTTGCATTATGCGGTCTCAGAACGAGGCAGCTGGAGGTCGTCAACTTTCCTTGGCTGACATAGAAGAGAGCACCTGGTTGCATTATGCGGTCTCAGAACGAGGCAGCTGGAGGTCACTTACAAAGGCCGCGGAATACACATTGAGACAAAAGAAAATCCGCTGCCGAGGACAGACGCAGACGGCGAATAGAAAATACAAATCGACTACCTTATCTTATCTTATCTTATCTTATCTTATATAATACAGACGTTACTTCAAAAAAGAAGATGATTACGTCCTACGCGTCATGCATTTAGTCATGCATATTAACCAATGACTTAAATTCTGCCAAGTCACTGGTTTTCCTGGCTAGCTCAGGCAACCCATTCCATGCTCTAATAGCACTAGGGAAGAAGGAGTATTTGTACAAATTTGTCCTAGCATATGGGACGAGGAATGTTCCTTTATCTTTGTGTCTTTCAGAGTATTTTATTAAATTTTGTTTTTGTATTTGAAGATTATGGTTCAGTGTTTTATGTATAATTGCTACTTTACTTTTGAGTCTTCTGTCCTGAAGGCTTTCTAAATTTAGTGATTTTACTATAGGTGTTACTCTAGTCAAATGTGAATATTCATTTGTTATGAATCTCACTGCTCTATTTTGTGTCTGTTCCAGTTTCTTAATGTTTTCTTGAGTTGAGGGGTCCCAAACGGAGGATGCATATTCTATTATTGGCCTAACCAAGGTTAAATAACATTTTAGTTTTATGTTCTTATTTGATTTATAGAAATTTCTTTTAATAAATCCTAACGCTTTGTTTGATTTTTTTATAGTTTCATCAATATGTGGATTCCATGACAGTTTTTCATTTATTATAACACCTAGGTATTTTGCGTTTTTAGTCTGTGTTACTGGTTTGCCATGAATAAGATAAGTGGAATTAATTTCTTTTAGTTTTTTTGTTACTCTTAACAACTGACATTTTTCTGTTTGGAAAGACATGCTCCAATTTGATTCCCCATTTCTGTAATTCATCTAATTCTCTTTGTAAAATATCTGTGTCTTGTGTTGTTTTTATTGTTCTATATATTATGCAATCGTCTGCAAATAATCTGACTTTTGTTGCTGAAGTAATGCAATTTGGTAAATCATTTATGTAAATGAAAAATAGTAGTGGACCCAAGACTGTTCCTTGAGGTACATCTGCGGACAATGGTTATGCTTGCTCCGGATATGGCAAAATATGTAGGTCACAGCTGGGGCTGCGCATCCATGGGACATACTGCATTTATCACAAATCTTCGGACTCGAAGACAAGCCTTATTATTAATTTTAATTGAATAAATATCTTATCCTTTTTTAAATTACAGACTTTAGTTCAAAATAAAAGATTTTTATAATCATGTTTACGCCATGTACATGTATCCATATACGGTATGTTAATTAGTCTTGCATTTTAAATTTTTTAATCAATGACTGAAATCTTTGGTTTTCAGGCAACCCATTCGATCCAAGTTCTATATTAATAACACTAAAGAAGAAAGGGCACTTGTGAATGTGTTATAGCACATAGAATAGGATATATGTCTTTCTGTTGTTTTTTTTTTTTAAATTAGATTTCGTTTTAGCATTTGTAATTTGTTTCAATGTACACACGCGCCATCTTGGAAAAAAATGGCCGATACATAACAAACCGCCATGAGCCCATCAACAAACAGACAAAACGAAACAAACGAGGCCGTAGAGGAGGAGTTCGAGTCAAAAGCAGGAAAAGAGGTCAAAGGGGCTACCTGCCTCCTACTGTCATGGGCAATGTTAGATCACTAAATAACAAAATGGACTAACTTGATTGTTGCTGAGACTTCTACCAATTCCGCGAAAGCTCGCTAATCTGTATCACTGAAACATGGCTAAATGAAATTATTCCCGACACATCAGTAGACTTGGATGCGTTTCGTTTGTACAGATCAGACAGGACAACATATAGTGGCAAAACAAGAGGAGGAGGACTGGTCATTTATGTCAATAAACAGTACTGCTGTGTCAACAATATTTAAATCAAAACTAAAGTGTGTACGACCGATATTGAACTACTATGTATCAATCTCAGGCCATACTTCCTGCCGAGAGAGTTTACACAAATCTACGTCATACTTGTGTATATACCACCCACAGCCAACACAGAGAAAGCAACAGAATATATACTAGACATTGTATATAATCCAACGACTAAAAGTCCTGCTCAACACTTGCCAACATATAGTCAATATGTTGATTGTCCTACAAGGCACGATAAAACTTTGGACATGTGTTATAGCAACATAAAAATGGCCTACACATCTCGATCGCTATTCCCCCTCGGAGAGTCGGACCACACAATGATCCATCTTACACCCACGTGCAAATCGGTTTTAAAAACAACAAAACCCGAAGTACAGTCCATCCAGTCATGGTCTGACGACTCTGTTTTACAGCTACAAAGTTGTCTGGAGCAAACAGATTGGGACATGTTTGTAAACAACTGCCCTGACATAGATGAACTTACCACAACCGTCAATTCGTACATCCAGTTCTGTGAAAACATGATTGTACCAAAGAAGAAAATTAAAACATTCAGTAATAAATTAGACCCTGGATGACCAAAGAAATAAAGGAAGCGCTTCTGTCCAAGAAAAGAATGTTCAAGAGCAGTTCTTCTGAATTCATCTCAGCCGAAAAAAGCCCTTAAAAAGAAATTATTTGAAGGAAAAGACAGATTCAAGGAAAAAATTGAAAGCTCTTTCAAGAAAAATAACTCTAAAGCTTGTTGGAGTGGCTTGAAACAAATTACTTGCTACGTACCTAAGCACGAACCAATGTGCGTCGCTGACAATAACAAATTTGCCAATGAACTAAATGATTTCTACAGCCGATTTGACTGCCACAACTTCGAGAAAGACCACCGTGATTTATTGGCATCATTTGAAAACAGCAATATAATCCAGTCTCAAGAACTGTTTAATAAACAAGAAGTGATTAAAATATTTAAACAAGTAAACACCGCCAAAGCCTCGGGACCCGACTAATTAAGTGGCAAACTTGTAAAGCTATGTGCGGAACAACTGGCTTATATCATTTGTGCTATCTTTAACAAGTCCTGGCAAACGCACAGAATACCTTCCATTTGGAAGAAATCTGAAATATTTCTAGTACCCAAAAAGAAGATCATTGCTTCCAACAACGACCTAAGTCCCGTAGCACTTACATCAATTCCAATGAAGTGCCTGGAGAAAATGATTTTAAAACATCTATTGAAAGAAGTCGAAACACGTCTTGACCTGCACCAGTTCGCTTACAAACCGTCAAGAAGTACAGAAGATGCGATACTATTTATGCTGAATCGTCTATACTACTCTATACCATCATCTTGATACTCAGAGACACTACGCCAGAGTATTATTCGCAGATTTTTCATCTGCATTCAACACCATCCAACCACATCGCATGATACAAAAATTATCTGCATTGAACGTTAGCAAAAGCATACAAGCTTGGATTCTAAACTTTTTTATCAAACGCCCACAATATGTAAAAGTGAACGGGCATGTGTCAAGCACGAGAGAACTTAGCACTGGAGCGCCGCAGGGGTGCGTCCTGTCACCAGTATTGTATACCATATAAACAAATGACATTCAGAGCCTATCAGCTGACACTCCCATCATAAAATTTGCAATCATTGGCCTTATTGCAGGTGACGAAAATATGTACCATTCAACAATTAACACCTTTTTCGAATGGTGTATAGATAACTTTCTAATTTTAAATGTTCAGAAAACTAAAGAAATGATTATTGATTTTAGGAAAAACAAAGACCACATTGCGGAAATTCAGATAAACAACCAAACCATAGAACAAGTACAAGAATATAAATATCTAGGTACAACTATCAACAAAAAACTGAAACAAAGTAAATGCTGTCAAAATATATACACGAAAATTCACCAGCGACTCTTCTATCTTAGAAAGCTAAGAAAATTCAACATAGACAAAACAATAATCAAACTTTTCTACACAGTAACCATCAGCAGTCTTATTAACTTATCCATCACCTGCTGGTATGGTAATACTTCACTGGCACAAAGACTTAGAATAAATAGACTAATTAAAAAAGCATCGTATATCACTCAAGTACAGCTACCATCTCTTGAAGAGCTTTTCCAAGAAAGATGCCTTTCCAAATCACTCACGCACCCATTAAACCACTGTTACATAAGATCTGATAAGATAAGGACTAAAACTGAAAGATTTAAAAACTCCTTTATCCCACTATCGGTCAGAGTGTTACAAGATCAGCCGTCGTCACCGAGAAGTACATAGAAGTCCAATTCATAAAGCGCTAGTAATTGTGAATGGGTATTTGTTTCGTGTGTGAATGTTGTTTGAATTTTTCATCTATATTGTTTTTGTACGTAGTTTCGCTGAGCTTGTCAATTGTAGTCAAACTGAATTTCCATTAGATTGGATCAATAAAAATTATCTTATCTTATCTTATCTTATATAATACAGACGTTACTTCAAAAAAGAAGATGATTACGTCCTACGCGTCATGCATTTAGTCATGCATATTAACCAATGACTTAAATTCTGCCAAGTCACTGGTTTTTCTGGCTAGCTCAGGCAACCCATTCCATGCTCTAATAGCACTAGGGAAGAAGGAGTATTTGTACAAATTTGTCCTAGCATATGGGACGAGGAATGTGCCTTTATTTTTGTGTCTTTCAGAGTATTTTATTAAATTTTGTTTTTGTATTTGAAGATTATGGTTCAGTGTTTTATGTATAATTGCTACTTTACTTTTGAGTCTTCTGTCCTGAAGGCTTTCTAAATTTAGTGATTTTACTAATGGTGTTACCCTAGTCAAATGTGAATATTCGTTTGTTATGAATCTCACTGCTCTTTTTTGTGTTTGTTCCAGTTTCTTAATGTTTTCTTGAGTTGAGGGGTCCCACACGGTGGATGCATATTCTATTATTGGCCTAACCAAGGTTAAATAACATTTTAGTTTTATGTTCTTATTTGATTTATAGAAATTTCTTTTAATAAACCCTAATGCTTTGTTTGATTTTTTTAATAGTTTCATCAATATGTGGATTCCATGACAGTTTTTCATTTATTATAACACCTAGGTATTTTGAGTATCTTAAATTGTGGTTCATTTATGTAGGCCTTTTGCTGCTAATTTACTTACTATTCTTCGTTTTCTGTCCACTGTATCTCAATTTATTAATTAAAAATCAAGCAAAACATTAAGGTTTATTAAAAAGAAATAAAAAAAACAACAACTAGAAATCGAAGCAAACTACTAGGTATTTTATAAGATAAGAAAAGATAGTGACTTTACTATTTAGGTCAGTGATTGAACAGACACAAAAGAGGTTTAATTGCCGATAACGCCCCCTTATGGACGAAATTGAGGTCATGCGGAAGTGGGATCTAACAACAAAGTCTTACTATGTAACATTATTTATAGACGTTGTTCATGACTCAGTTTAACAAATAAATAAAAAGGATTTGAAATGATTTAGAATCTAAACTAGATCTAATTTCACGTTCGCTAAAAGCTTAAGATGAGGACGGATCAAAAGTTATTCTGTTTGAAAACTACTTTAACAATTTTTTTGTGCATTTTATGGGTGAGTTATTTTCTAGTTTTATTAGGTCTACAATCGAGATTATTTTTATTCTTTCTTACTCAGTAAGTTTCACTAGTCAGTCACAGACTCTAGTGATTTTTAAGTGAAGTGAGTAGTTACTAGATCTAGTGTTACTGTTATTGACTTACTTTTACTAACTTCACTTACACTACTAACAGTTTACACTACAGTCTTACTTCTAGATCTTGTCTTTTGTCTTAAAGTCTAACTCACTGTCTTACTTGTTACTTAGAATCTAGTATTTGTAACTTAGACCTAGTCTTACTTAGTTATTTAGTCAGTCACTTAGTCTTAGACCTCTACTAGGACCTAGTGACTTACTAAACTTACTTAGAAACTAAGAAAGTCATTATCAGTACTAATTAGTCTTAAACTTTTAAGTAAGTCGTTGTCGAAAATGTTAAAATTAAAAGGCTTTATTCTTAAGTCTGAATTCTTACAGAATGTCCTAGTCTCTAGTCAGTCTAGTACAGTTGAGTAACAGTAGTATAGCTAGTAGTCTAAGTCTATAATATTAATAGAGTATGTATAGATTTACTCTAGTGAGTATAGATCAACATTCTAGTGTTGTGTTAATAGTGACTATAGTGTGAGTATGTCTATTATAACACAGTCTATATTATCTCTAGACCTCTATGTTATAGAATGATGTTTGTAAAAGGCTTAATAATAAGGTAACTAAAGGGACTTATCTAATTTGTAAGAAGATAAGCCTAAGATCACTAACTTTATTATGATCACTCTTATCTAGATCTACTTAAAGAGAATATAGATCTATCTCTAGCTAAGTCTTCAGTCTTTAAGTTTAAGAATTAAGTCTACGACTCATTAAGACTTTTCTATCATTGTCATTAATGAAGTATTGAATCTTACAAATCTAGATAAAAATCCAGTCTAGAAAGAATCTAGAATAGATGGCTGTCTGGTCTTATGGCATGTGCTCTGGACTGTCATCCTAATGTTCTCTGGTTCAAACCCAGTAGAATTTTATACCTTGTGAGAGAATGTTTAAAATTGTACTACACTAATATAAATATATACTACAGGAAAGACATCGAATTAATAACATTTTCTTAATTTGTTTTTGTTCAACAGAATAAATAAAATTAATTATTAAATATTTTATATAATTTTATCGACACTTTAAAAAAAATATTGTTGAATGGTATTTTGAAAAATCTTTTTGCCCCTATTAAGCATTCAGTGATTTTTAAAAAAAATTAAATAAACAATTCATTTTATGCCATTTAATTTTCATTTAATTAAGAAAGTATTTCCCGAACTTTTTCCTTAATGGAATACTTTGCACATTCTGAGTATTTAGCGGAACACATAGCTTATTTTTTTAGAGAGATTAATTCACATGGTGGCGTACTATTTAATTATTCCAATAGTTCATGGAACACCTATTCAGGTCTCACAAAACACCAGGGTTCGGCGGAACACAGCTTGGGAAACACTGCATTAAGTATACACAGCTGTATCTTAAAAATCTAGACTTTAACTAAAATTTTGAACTCTAAACATAAAAAAAATGCACAATTCATTTTATATATGTGATAATGTGCACTTGAGCATTGTATAGCTGATAGAAAAATGAAAAGTTCATAAGTGGGTAAAAGAGATTTACATTTTTTAAAAGAGCCGCAGTGATGTAGAGTCTGTAATTTTCTCAATGTCTCTGTTTCAGCTGATAGGAGCAGCAATCTTTGGTGTCTTACTCTGGCTGCGGTTGGACTTCTGGACCAATGAGTACTTGGAGCTGGACAAGAATGAAAGTCTGAAACGTTATCTGATTCTTCTTTATCTGACCTTGGCTGCTGGGGCTGTTATTGTGGCCTTCTCTATATTTGGTTTGATCGGGGGATGTTTGAAAAAAAAATGGCTGCTCGTTGTGGTAATATATTTTTTCTTTACTCACGGAAGATTAGTAGCTTGTTATGTTTAGTCATAAACATTAGTCTGTACTGAACTTGTCTTAGCAATAATCATACTGTATATTATATATATATCTAAAATTAAAAAATAATAATGAAAGCATTGAACATACTTGACTTCTTTACTTTAGTCAGACCTGTATACCTAGATCTATTTGTTGTTTCAAATATTTTTCTTTTTTTTTTTCCCCCTTAGTACTTGATAGCACTGGTGGCTGCTATGGGTTTGACGATTTCAGCTTTTACTTATGGAGCTATTTATAGAGATGAAGTAAGTTGTTTCATACAAATAAAATGAGCTTGTAACCCTTCAATTCTGTAGTGTCACAGCGGGAGAAGTTTTTGTCCTGCCTTTAAATAAATTTATTAAGCATGGCAGCATCACCCCCTACATTAATTATTATTTTTTTTTTTTTTTTTTTTGATGCATTGAGATCACAAGATTCTTTGATAGCAGAACATGTAAGGTGTTTGTACAATTTGCAAATATTCAGATACCTGAACCCTGGCATAAAACTATCCCTCATTAAAAAAATATAAATATTTTGAACTGGTATGGTAATAATTCAGTGATACAAATATATTGATTAAATAGACTAATTATCCCCCCCCCCCCCCCCCTTTTCATATTTTCAAGAAACCTTTCATTTTCAAAAGGTATTCAATTCTTATAGTGAACTTTGTACCCTTTAGGTCACAGTTACATCAGATTGGAGGAATGGTTTGGCTACTCTTCATTAACTCTTTCGCTCCGTAATTATTTACCACATTCTGGTGGAATCAACGCTGGTATCGTCAGTTAGGAGAGAAGGAGTTAAGGAAATGAAAGTCTGAAAACTCATCCCACTTTCATTTCAGATGTTTCAAAGTCATTCATTGTCACCAAGTACATAAGAGCCCCAATTCATCAAGCGTTGGTTGTGTGTGTCTTTTTTTAAAATGTTGTTTTGTGTCTGCATCTGTATTTTTATGATATAAGTAATGCTGGGGTGGACAATTGTTGTCAAACTGAATTTCCATTTGTTTGGACCAATAAAATAATCTGGTCATCAATGAACACATTTTTATTATTGGTTCATTGTCTTTCAGCTGGAAAGATCTTTGGTGAAAGATGAATTGTTGAAGACTTTGATAACTACAAAGTACACTGGAATACAGACTGATAGAATCAACAGAGCTGTCAACATCATGCAGTCTGAGGTGAGATAAAATTAAAACACACACTCTAAATATGATTTTGTTAAATTTTCGAAAAAACAAAAAGAATTTGAATTGGGTACTTCGACAACTAGCTTTAGGAAATTAATGATACAGTTTTTAATTTGTTTGTTTTTTTACAATAATTTTTTTTTCCTTTGTAAAGGGCATATTTTATGCTTGCTTTTAGCATGTTCAGTGCATTATGGTCCAATCTCTTTGGTGGACATGTGGAGCCGGGGGGGATTCTGGGAAAAGGTTTCCATGCTGCCATTACGCTATCAGCAAACACAACTCAGGTCAAGATGATAGGTAGCAAAGCGGTTTATACCTCTTAGCTACACATCTCACCATCACATTGGAATGAAAAAAGTTACAGGAGATGAGAAAAGGAAAAAAATAAGAAAAAGTGTTAAAAAAGCCCATCAAATATAAATTCTCATTCTTTAAACTGTTATGATCATTGATTTGTATGTACATCTATTTGTAAAAGATAATATGATGTTAATGCTCAAGCAGTATTGTCTACTTTGAGACCTTCCTATGACTCAGCAGATGACATTTTTCTGTAGCCACTGAGTTTGACCGAGCTAACATTTTGTCATATAGTTTTTACTTTCCTCCATTGATGCCATGTACCTGGCACTACCCTATATGTAGGTGCATCAAAGGTGCCAGCATTACAGCATCTGACTCTTTACATTTTGATTTGGAGAGTGGTTCTCATTTTGATATAGTCTTTTAATGTCTATTTCACTTATTTAGACTTATTTCTCCTGCGATATTGGGCTCATAGGATAGCAAGCTGTCTCCATAAAAATCTGTCACTAGCAATGACTGAAGTTTCTTCCCACCTGGTGTCCACTGTTCTGAGGACCTTCATGAAGGTGTGGCACTAAGTTATACGAGAAAATGTATTTTAAAAACAACTAATAGAGTGTATTGGAATCTATGCTAAATCTTCATGAGTCACAGGTTCCGCTGGACCTCTCCTTTGGCATTAGTGTAGCGTTCTCTGATTCGGGGGCAAGCTGGATTACACAAAAAGGCCTTAAAGCAATGTTGCTTGTGTGTCAAAAAGCTGTTCAATTTGTACATTGTTTTCGTCAACCAATCTTGGTGCTTGCGTTTTGGCTGACTGAGGATGCTGCTAGCCAGAGAGTACACAGAACCCCTTAGTTTATTTAAGCTGCTTTCCACATCCTTGTTCATGTGCAGGGTTTTAATTTCACTGTCTAGTTTGTTGATGAGCTCTTGCTTGATATCTGGGTCAGTGAGCTGACCAACATCTAGGGGCTTTGCATGCTTGCATTCTTGGGGCCGTCTGGGTGGTTCGATGCATATTTTTAGCTGAGATAAGTTTAGGTGATGATCAGTCCAACAGTCAGCTCCGCATAATGCTTTGGTGACTTTGACATCTTGTCTATCAGACTGTCTGACAATGTTGCCTATCTGCAACTGGCCTAACACACCCATACCATGTATGCGGCCAGCTTTTTAAAGCGAGGATTGGACTGTACAGCCATCTTCGAGTCCATAGGAAATGAGAAATTTGCTCATTTTCAACCGCTTAAATCTACCACATCCCATTGGCTGTGTGTCTGCCTGTATTTACCGCATCCCATTGGCTGTGTGTCTGCTTGTATTTACCGCAGCCCATTGGCAGTGTGTCTGCTTGTATTTACCACATCGCATTTGTTGTGTGTCTGCCTGTATTTACTATATGTATGTCTAACTATATTTGTTTTTCTGATTTTCCCAACTAGCTGGAATGCTGTGGTGCTAATGACCCAGTAGATTATAAGCAATCTGTATGGTGTAATGTGCAGCAGTCATCTGACCAAGGCTGTAGTAGGCCATACAAAGTGCCTGGCAGCTGCTGCAAGAACTACCTGAGACTGCAGCAAGCCAGTTGTCCCTTGTACAAATCTCAGTCAGAAAGTAATGATCCAACAAGTGGACAAAAATCCGAGGATATATGGCCAACTGTAAGTCAGACACAGTTTTTATTTTTACTTTTGTTCCATTGATCCTAATTGGTAAATATAGCTTTAATATTAATCCGCCATTTGATATATATTATGTTTGTTCTTTCATATGTTTGGGTGACAACCAAAACCTGCAAGTGAAAGAGTTTTGCAATTTGATTGTACAGTGCAAACAAATTTTTTCTATTTATTAAAATACGTCGCTTAGCATGTACACCAAATTCGAAAAAAAGCTTGCTATATATGCCTCCATGTATTAAAATCTTTAGTAAATTTTTTGAACATTTCTTCATTTATTGTTTAGAAATGTTTAGAGTTAATTTTGTTGCCTTGCAATATAGTGGGAATAGTGGGAAATTTTAGGAAACAGTAACCAAGAACAATGTTTATATGTGGTCTGATTGTCTGAGAATTCTGGTCAGCCATGAGAGAAATGGTCACAATTGATTGCTGTTACTCTCCGATGTAAGATGTTTATGAATGTGCTGTTTATCGAAGTGTCCACTATTTGCTTATAACCATGTTTTCTCTTGTGTTGCATTACTTCTGTCAGCGCAAAGTCGTATAGAACTTATAACTAGTGTAGCACAACAGATATTAGAAAACACTAAGTTACCCATTGGTCTGCAGACAATACATTTATTAGTATGATATAATAACATATAGGCAATCCAGCCGAAAAGGCTCAATGAATGAATGAGCAATATCTTCCAGAATCAGTAATGAACTATGAATCACAAATTATAAGCCCCAAGTATGAATAACTGTTTTAAGAAAATCTTTGTCAGAACCACATTGTCATGCTCAATTGTTCATGGCAATCTTATCATGTGTGTGTTTAGGGTCAATTAAAGTTTCAGGTTAGTCTCTGATAAGACGTTTTTGTAAACAAATAGTCTGTTCATAGAAGAAAAAAAAATTTTGAAAAAGAAAGTTTGAATAAAGGGGCCGGACCAACATAATCTTTTAGAATTTATTATGGAAAACTGTAAAAGGGAAATAAGACAAGATGGTGTTGTCGTTGGTTGATTGGTTGATAAATAATCGTTAATTAGTGATTATAAGTCTTTTAATTCATTTTGTGCCTGTCTTATTTAATAGTGTTAGCTTAATAATGATATTTAATTTTACTAATAATCTTCATTATCCGTGAGGAATTTTTTTGTACAATTGTGCTTACAAAAAAAAATAAAAAATACATGATTAGAGCAAACATTTGTACAAAAGCACACTAGATACCTTAATTACTAATATGGTTTATATAAGTGTTTTTTTTTTTTTCTTTTGGTTGTGAATTTTTGTTTATCACTGGAGTATTGATTTGATTGAGCTTGAAGAAATGGATTTCTGTTAAACAGATCAATTTCTAGACTGCGTTTATTCATTGTATTACTAAATATATGCATCTTCAAACCTTCAAATGTTACATTACTGTGAGAGATACCCTGTGAACATTACAACTCTCAAATATAATATTGGCACCTCAAGTCCTTATTTGAAGAATTTACAAGCCAGTTAAATTATATTTTGTGAATGTATCCATAATTTAAAATATTTTTATAGACCAAAAAAGAATGTCTAGGAACTTGCTTATCTATGTGGTTTGTTTGTAAAATAATTTCTCCAGTAAAAAATGATTGTGTAATCTTATGTAAAGATCGATAACAAAAATGATAAATTCAAGGCTTGATGTTTTGAAATTGGACTTTTATTATATCAGAAATATGAATACATGCATGGACACCATTAAAAGTTTAGAGTTTATAATTCATTGGATACTTTTGTATCTTTGTAGAAAACATTGAGACCTATTTCCAGATGATGACGATGATAAATATCTTTAATAGACTTACTACAAGAAAATTTGAGATATTTATTCATTTGTAGGATGAGGTTTGAAGTTTATATGGTCTTCTTTATTCATGAAGGGACTATGGATCACCTCATGGAAATTAGATCAATGCCCTGGCATTAGCTGTGGTCTGAATGATGGTACCCACACATCATTCCCCCCTATTCATGCAGAAGATGTATAAAAAGTGACATCAAGTCGCAGGCTCTGCCGTGGTGTAGTGTGCTGCGAACTACCTATAACCCCTGTTTGGGTATAGCTGCAAGGCAGCCGTGGTTTGAATTCAGCTTTCTTTCTCCTAGGTGGGTAACCTAAGATGAACTCCAATTGGTGACAAGGCCCTGGTAAGGAACTCTGCTGTGTGGCGTAGTGCCTCATAGCTTCCATACAAATTAAGTGTACCACTGGATACGTCTCCCTGCAGCTTGGGGAGCTGCAGACACTCTTGCAAGACGTGCACCACCGTCTCTTCTGATTCCCCGCAGTGTCAGCAATGGGCATCAAAGTTTGTCCAGAACCAGGCGAAGTACGCACCAATGGGACAGTGACCTGTACGCCACTGTGTTATTATCGGTTGTTCCCACCTTTATAGCCTCCACCACGGGTCCTCTCGATTTGGGCAGCGCATGTGCTGCCAGACTCCCCTGGCAGTTTTGGAGTCATCCCGAGATTTCAACCATTTGTCATGTACCTACTCTCGTATAACTGTGGTAGCCTGTTGAAATGTACTTGGTGTTTCGAAAGTGGGCACGGCCAGCGCTCCTTCTCGTGCTAGAGCATCAGCCATGGCATCGCCTCTCATGCCGCAGTGCGAGGGCACCCACTGCATAAAGATGACAGCTCCAATAAGTAGGCGGATGTTATTTGCAGCGCCTAATGCCTCTTCCACCAATTGGGACTTTCCCCCTAAGCCAGCCATGGCTTAGCAGTACTGGGAATCGGAAACCATTACAACGGTAGTCACATTATGTTTTCACGCAGTTTTTGGAGCAAATGTTTGAGTGAAGTTGTTATCGCCGTGAGTTCAGTGTCAAAGCTACATGCTGCAAGGCCACATGTGCCTGACAGTGGGTAACCAGCAAAGGCTAACCATTCCCTCTTGGCTGAAGTTTTAAGTATATAATTTTAGTTATAAAAACATCTATAATTAAACCTTTGTTTGCTGGTTATCCTTAATTGATACAAATTTTTTTAGCATGTCTCACTAACCACATATTGTGTTTTTGTTTTCAGGGCTGTCAGATTAAACTTCAAGAATTCTTTGATCGCTATATCATCGTTGTCATCAGTATTACAGTGGTTTATTTTGTCTTACAGGTCAGTCCATTTGCGTGTACTGAAATAATTTTGTATTGTAAGGTTTTCTTTACTGAAATAACTTTTTTACTGTAAAATTTTCTTTGCTGAAATGCCCTTTGTATATAACCATAACAGATCACATTCAAAATAGTGTTTATTTTCTTGAGATCAAGATTCTGAAATACCTTCTTTTATTTACAGCACAAACTAATTTTTTTTTTAAATTTGACCTTGGCAATGCTTTGATTTTCACACTTTTAATTTTACTTGGATAAAAAAATGCCTAATTAACAAACCTAATTTATTGCTAAAATGACTTTCTACATAATAAGAGGGAGGGAAAATCGCAAGGTTCAATGTATGAGTTAAATTAAAATTTAAAACATTTGAATAATGCCATTCAGCTTAAACGTTATTTTGTGTAAAGATTTATTATGAGATTACTAACAGATAGCCAGTTATATATAAAAGTACCTTTTTTTTTTATATTGAAAATTGGTTCTTCATTTTACAACCATATGATAGAGAGAGAGAGAGAGTGAAAGCAAAAAATTGTTCTTATTTAAACTACAATCAACTCATAGTAGGCTGCTATTACAAGCTTATTTTAACAATATTAGGTTAATTTTCTGTCCCCCCCCGCCCCCTTCACAAAGAGCCATCAACAATCTTACAACTAAGAACAGGAGGCACACCTTTAAATTACCACCTTAACAAAATAAATACCACACACCTACCCCTTTATAGACACTGCTCCCACCCTTATGAAACAGTAAACCACATCCTCTTAGTCCATCTTAGGCAGACCCAACTACCACTGCAAGCAAACATATTCAACACTCTGTGTGGCAGTGCTGAACAACTAAAGAAAACTGCACACTATTTTTCCTTGGCATAGTCTGCCAAAGAGCTCACAGCTCAGCAGCAAAAAGCTGGCTAGATGAAGAACAATGGGAGGGACCAGAAGTACAACAATTATGTTTCATATCAGAAGAAATAAGAAACCTCATTACTCTACAGATAATATAAATATCAATATAGTGGGGTACAAAAACATCAGCTACATTCTAGTTGGATGTCTGCCTGGTCGTGCTTTTTGCACGATGGATTGTCGTTTGGACTTATTGACTCCTGTTTCCCATCATCTTGTGTGAGGTTTGGACTTGGAAGTAAATTATCTTCAACTCTGAAGGAACATCTGAAATGTGTCAAACATTTTGCAAAAAACAAAAAGCCCATTTTAGTTAGAAAAAAAAACATTTTCCATCCAGACGTCCCAACCACCCTCGAAAACAGAAATTGATGACCTTTACATCATCTGTCCTAAAGTATAAAAGAAAAGCGCAAGGGCAAGGACTGAAAGAGATAATGTTTCCTTTTTTTTTACCCTATAAAATAATCACAAGACTATTTTCACCATTCCCCAAACTAAAAATAGTTTCTAATGCCTTGTACACATTACGTTTTATGTCTTGAAAAACAAAACAAAAAAATTAGAACAACCAAGCTGTGAAAACGAATGATTTACTTACATTCAAAATATCTTTGAAATTGAAGGTTCAGCAGCAGTGCCAACCTTTAAGATGATATCATGTTCTAATTGAAAACTTTCTCTCTACTCCATAGCTGATCTGTACTGCTATTGCTTCATTCCTGGTTCATATGCTCAATACACTGTACGTCCCACAGCCAGATGATATTGTCTACGATATGGCACATATGCAAGAGAAATCACCATATCCGTCAAGGGGAGACTACAGGGATTATTATAACTAAGGAATAAACTTATAGAATTAAACCTACCCTAATTTGAAGATGACAATATTTAAGTATAATTCAAATACAAACTATATAGTATTTTCAATGTACAATTATTTTATTTTTTTTTTCAAAAGAAAATGTCTGTCTAAATTAAGAGATTCTTTCCTTGCGTTTCTTTTACATGGCCAGTTTGCACAGAGAAATTGAAATGAAATGGGGAAAGTTTACCAATGATAAGAAAAGAATTTGGATTTGCAATTCGTTATTCTAGTTTAGTTTAGAAGCCATTCAGTCAGTGTCATGAGTTGTACAATTAAATATTCTATTACAAGGCAGCTTGTTCAGAGCCACTCTTCATTTGTCTTCTCGACATTAATAGATCTGATCATCTTTTAGTTTAAAGATTTGGTATTCAACGAAGAGTGTTTTGATTTAGGTTTAATCATTCGACTTTATTCACCATCTCTGACTGTGCGATTCTTTTACATTCTTCTTGCTTGCTTGTCAATGTCCATATTCTTTCAGCTTTCTGTGTATCTTTGAAACCACTTTATTCAGTGCAATATTGACAGGTTGGTCGATCCTCATTAAACAACTGTGGTCATTTTCTAAATGAATTTAATTGAAATGCATTTGTATATACACTTTTAATTTTCTAATTACTTTTTTGTTTCCTGCTTAAGAGTTAAATGTAAATACATTGTAAATGTATTAATTGTTTCCTTTTTATTCTGGTTTGTATTTTTTATAAGACTTGATGCTAACATATTGTTTCAATTAAAAGACAAATCTTAATGTAAGTTAATCTGACTAGTGGATTGCTATTTGAAATCTCATTCTCATTAGTGTAAAGCCATCTTGCCTTTTTCATGGAGTCTCCAAAAACATGCTGACAGTATGCCATATAGAAGTCATCTGATGTCCGTATGCCACACTAAAGTCATATGATGTCAGTGTGTCATACAGAGGTCATGTGATATCAGTATGCCATACAGAAGCCATGTAATGTTAGTATGCCAAGCAAAAGTTATATGATGTCAATATGTCATTCAGAAGTCATCCAATGTCATTATGCTATGTTACATTGTCTGTTAGCATTTTTTTTTACATTTAGGTAATCTTTTATCAATATCACATTTAGATCATCTGTCAGTAGTGTATGCCATTTATAGGTCATCTGTCAGGTCAGCAGTGTATGCCATTTATAGTCATCTGTCAGCAGCGTATGACATTTATAGATCATCTTCAGCAGCGTATGCCATTTATAGGTCATCTGTCAGCAGCGTATGCCAATTATAGGTTATTTGTCAGCAGCGTATGCCATTTATAGGTGCGTATGCCATTTATAGGTCATCTGTCTGCAGTATTATTTGCTGCACACAAATTCTGGAAGCACAACATCAACTCATTCTTTGCATTTTGATTTCATGTCCTCCAGCTCAATTAAACACCTGTACAGATATTCTTGAACACCTGTACAGTTATTCTTGAACACCTGTACAGATATTCTTGAACACTCTTTTTTGAAGTAACGTCTGTATTATATAAGATAAGATAAGATAAGATATTCTTGAACACCTGTACTGATATTCTTGAACTCATGTACAGATATTCTTGAACACCTGAACTGATATTCTTGAATACCTGTACAGATATTCTTGAACACCAGTACAGATATTCTTGAACACCTGAACTGATATTCTTGAATACCTGTACAGATATTCTTGAACACCAGTACACTTATTCTTGAATACCTGTACTGATATTCTTGAACTCATGTACAGATATTCTTGAACACCTGAACTGATATTCTTGAATACCTGTACAGATATTCTTGAACACCAGTACACTTATTCTTGAATACCTGTACAGATATTCTTGAACACCAGTACACTTATTCTTGAACACCTATACTGATATTCAGACTAACAGCCATTTTTTTCCCCCACCAAGATGTTCTCTCAGTTTTAAAAACACAAAAATTATATTTGAAATTGATGTGAAAATTCTATTTTTTGTAATATTTTGTTTATAAAAAGGTTGTACTTAGTATTTAGTTTTCAACATTTATAGATTCAACTGTTGAACTGAGATTTTTTTAGACTATCTGGATTAGATAAAGTCTGTTTTTTTATACACTTAGTTTAATAATGTATTTTTAGAACA
>JAZGLO010005941.1:0-99846 GCA_036873155.1 Biomphalaria sudanica | reverse complement strand
TAAAAAAACAGATATTACCAATAATTGTAACTAATATCTTACCTCTTCTTCCTACATTTTCTTATCTTATCTTTTCTTATCTTAGCTTTTTTTTGTAATTTTTTTTTTCGTAGCAATCTTAGATTTTTTTTTTCGTATATTATCTTTTCTTATCTTTAATTAGCTTAAATGTTAAAAAATCATTTTGACCTCTCGGCATCCAGTTAGTCGTTCATGCCAATCTCTGCTAAGTCATTGGTTTTCCTGGAATACTCAGGCAAACCGTTTCCAGCTATAATGGTACTACAGAAAAAATGTGAGCTTGTGTCTCAGATCATGGATAAAAATGTGTCTTTTACAGTATATTTTTTTTTTCACCTTTACATATCCCTTAGCCTGTTGGAACTTTGGGGCTTCAAGCAAGATTCTTCGACCGTCCTTCTCCATTCCTCTGTCCTTTGCCTTAGTTAGAACCTCTTTCAATGGCAGGCCTCTTCTTCTTTTCCTGGTACTGTTCTATGAAGGAAGGTCTTTGCGAGCCCCGAATATCTTGTAATATGGCCTTAGATCTTTAGCAGATAGTTTGCGGGTCATCATGGAGTCCAATCGCTACAGTAATCCTGTGTTTAATCTCTTGGTTTCGAATGCGGTTTTTAAATGTGATACCTAGGATCCTTCTGTAGCATCTCAATTCAATTGCTAGGATCCTCCTCTCTATAGTATAGCTTTGCAGTCTAAAGAATAAATAAATTATTTCCATTAATGCAGAATGAGAAGCACAGCTAAGTGACAGTGTGTGGTCTGGTGAAACCGACAAATACCTCATTATTTAAAAACACACACCAAAAAAAAATGAACGTAAACAACCATAAAAAAAAAAACGACAAATAGTTGTATTTTTAGTATGGGCCACATCATGTAAATTAAGAGATACCACGAGGAAGGGGCGAAAAAAAATGGAGATTTATCTAGTTCCCATAGTTCTCATAGTTTATCTATTACTGATAACTAAAAGTAGCTTTTTTTGTGTGGTGCATTCTCAGGAAAGTTCAACGGAAGTGGTGACAAACTAATGTATGTATTTTAATAGATTTAAGATATTTTCTGTGCTCTTTAAGGCAATGCCAATGTCTAATCCAGGGGTTCTCAACCTGTGGATCGCGACCCCCTTGGGGGTCGATTGACGATTTGCCAGGGGTCGCATAAAACTATCGAAAATATGGATTGTTATTGTCACTTCTATTGCCGTATATGTGTGTGTGAATAATGAGTGCATAAGAAATGAAATTACAATTTTGATGTTTAGAGGCCAAACTAACATGCGCGTTTTAAGGGGTAAAGAACATGCACAAGGATCTTTGAAAATGAAAATAGAAACAATGAGCATACTACTGTGTTTAAAAATTATTGCAAAAATCCTTAAAAAATGTAAATATATTTTTAAAATTTTTAAAATCAATACAATAGTTTTAAATGTAATTTTAAATAGTTTTCAACCAGATATTTTGATATTACACGAGTGTCGTTATAAAGTATTATGGATAAAACCAAACAATACCTAGAGGCACATTTTTTATTCCATGCCCTAAAACAAAATTCGTACAAGTGCTCCTGCTTATCTAGTTCCATTAGAGAATGAAATGGGTTGCCTGAATCAGACAGTATAACCAACGACATAGCAGAGTTTAAGTCATTCATAATTATCATGCATGCCTTAATTGATACATGAAATGCGTAGGATATAATTATCTTCTTCCTTGAAGTAACGTGTGTAATCTATAAGATAATCTATAAGATAATCTATAAGATAAGATACCTGCTTCTGCTAATTCAAAGATACAAAGTAAAAGAAGGACTGTTAATCCAGTGATCTTCTTTATAATAGTCATCATTGTCTCTTCTTTAGTGATCTAGAAATTAAAAAAATATATATATAATTTACTCTAAATTGTAGCGATGTAGTTATCGAATAGGGGGGCGGTGGCTGAGCGTTTAAGCGCGGATCTTCCGAGGCTGGGGTCCCTGGTTCGAAACTCTTTGAAGACTGCAGTTTTAAATTTCGAGAATCTTAGGGCGCCCCTGATTCCACTCTACTCTAATGGGTACCTGACTTTAGTTGGGGAAAGTAAAGGCTGTTGGTCTTTGTGCTGGCGCATGACACCCTGCTCGTTGAGCGTTGGCCAAAGAAACAGAATGGAAGGTCTGAAAGGGGAACTTTATTTTATTAGTTATCGACTGGTCATATGGGTTGGTCATATTTACTGGTCCTATTGACTGGTCATATTGGCACTTCATATGGGTTGGTCATATTGACTGGTCCTATTGACAGGTCATATCGACTTGACCTATTGAATGGTCATATTGACTGGTCATATTGTCTGATCATATTGATTGGTTATCTCGACTGGTCCTATCGACTGGTCATATCGAATTGTCGTATTGAATTGTCATATTGACTAATCATATTGACTGGCCATATTGACTGGTCATTTCATCTGTTCATATCGTATGATCATATCGACTGTAGGTTAGTGTAGGCTGAGCTTATGTATTGCGCTTAGATATGAGTTTAAAAACAATCAACCAAAAATGTATTAAGTTGCAAGAATTAGCCCTATTCAGTGAATTCAACGAAAACAGTATTAGTTTTCAGAACTGAGTGAACCCTCTACGTCTTGTAACTATAATTTTAGATGTTGCCCATATTGTATGTATTAACTGTTTTGTACATCTGTAATCTGTGCAGGGGCGTAGCTAGGAATTTATTTTACATTTTTGGAGGCCCCTGCATTTTGCGTAATAATTTAATATTTCATGTAAGAAGATAGATTCACGAACATAACAAGACCCAAACATGAGTATTGGCAAAAATATTTATTGCAACCATATTAAGGGCGTACTTAAAATAGATGTGTCAAATGAAATAGTCTTAATTAATATTGATTAAATTAAAATAAATAAACAAACCAATTATATACTAATAACAATACCTACCTTAGATGTTCAAAAACACCACCAGTTTCACAATGTTGGATACACAGTTGATGCACATAAGTAGCAAAGCTCTTACAATTGACATGCAAGAGAACTAAAAATTGTACATTTAGGCAGGTCTGGAAGTACACCGCTTGAGGAAAATTATGGATTTTTATTTCCAGGCTCGCTGGTCAGCCGACGCTAGAGGTTTCCATTGATCTCAAACATGCCTTCTTTAAAAGAGTTGGGGGGGGGTAGTATGGTCGGGGGGGACGAGGAGAAAGCGTTTTTTTCCTTTTTTTTTTAGTACCATTAGTCACGTTGCAGCTGATGCATCTTTAACCTATTGACATTGACTCGTCTTTGGGCCATTCTGCTACCAACACTGGCTATGGTTCATTGAGCTATTCCAAAGGTGTGAAAAAAATGTTCTCTTACCAATTACGTAATCACTCACATACCTCACACCGACACTCACACATCGACACCGACACCTACACACCGACACCCACACACACACACCGACACCCACACCCACACACAGACACCCACACCCACACACCGACTCCCACACATCGACACCCACACCCACACACCGACACCCACTTACCGACACCCACATACCGACACCCACACACATACTCCTTCCTCACATTTCTCTATGTTATTTCTAGAAATGAATACCTCCAAACCAATTTATTCTTTTGTTCTAAACTTCTAATCGTTAAATTGTGAAATGTTTGTTTGTAAAATGTTTGTTTGTAAAATGTTTGTTTGTAAAATGTTTGTTTGTAAAATGTTTGTTTGTAAAATGTTTGTTTGTAAAGTGTTTGTTTGTGAAATGTTTGTTTATAATTTGTTTGTTTGTAAAATGTTTATTTGTAAAATGTTTATTTGTAAAATGTTTGTTTGTAAAATGTTTGTTTGTAAAATATTTGTTTGCAAAATGTTTGACATGTTTCGGATGTTCCTTCAGAGTGGAAGATAATTTACTTCCTAGTCCAAAACTAAGGGGGGGGGGGGGTGAGAGCGGGCAGAGTTTGAATCCGAGACCATCGATAATTCCGAATAACAGTCCAGCGCGCAAACCGCACGACCAGGCAGCCGTTGACACCGATATCCTTGCAACAACGTTTAACCATATCACAAGTTGGGTACGCGTTCTCCCAGGGGTACGAAAAGACTTTGAAGACGGTACGTGTTGCACCTCATTAACTATGCTGATTCTTTTTTTTAATGACCATTTATTATGTTCTGTTAATAAATTAAAGTTTGGTGGTGGTGGGTGGGGGGGGGGGGTACTCAGGTTTGGAAAAATTATAAAAGGGATACACGTAGGTCAAAAGTTTGGGAATCACTGTTCTACCGGAACAATCGATTTTCTTTTTTCATTTATTGGTTTGTTACAACGGGACCTATCGTGTCAATTATCTTAATGTTTTCTTATACTTTACAGAAGTGTCAGTGGCGTAGCTAGGGTGAGGGGAGAATGAGGGAGAATTTGAAAATCCCCCCGGGCTTCCATTTAAGGGGGGGGGGCCAAAATGAGTGTTTTTTACATTAAATATTAAATATAAGGCAAAATGCATGGCCCCTGAAGAACAAGCCCCTCGGACCTAAAAATGATGGAAAATTCCTAGTTACGCCCCTGTCATGTATTAATCTAGTCATGCACGTTAGAGACTAAACTCTACTAGATCATTGGTTTAGCTGCTTATCCGTGCAACACGTTCCATGCTCTGGTGGCAATAGAGAAAAAAAAAGAGTAATTGTACAATTTTGTCCTAGAATATGAAATAAGAAATATGCCTTTATCTTTCTTTCATTTTCAGTTTTTTTGTGTTTTTTTTATAACTTTGTATTTGTATTTGTAAGTAAGCAAGTAGATGTGTCAACATTGATATTAATTATTGGTATAAATTATTACATTTATCACATGCTTTATCCTCCCCTTTTAATGAGGAAGCTGCCTCGGAGAAATGTAGCAGGTCATTTTCTGAGAGGTTACACTTTGTACACCCTTTCATCTATTTGGTTTTAATTATCTAGCCTCCATTTCTCTGACTTATTATTCTAAAAAGAAAGAAAGTGAAATAATAAGATAATAGTTTCGTCTTTTTGATATATATAAAAGTTCATCTTTAGTGCGATATATATTATAATATATATATATATATATGTATATATATACTTTAATGGCAGTTACGACACTAAACTTTTAATTTCCATACAACTTACCCTTTCCAGTATTGTATTAGTGATGACGCAACTATTTAGCTTAAGTCTAGAACAAAAGGTAACGTACTCTCTAAAAATACAGCTTCATATTTTTGGACCATAGTGAAGATATTGACTGAATTTGATAGTTTGTGTACAGGATGATTTAATGTAAGACACAACCGCTAATTAAAATCATTTTTAATTTGGCGAAATAGAAAACTAAAAACTTGGTTGATTCTGATTTTTAGAGTAAATATTTTCAAGCCTTTTGAGAAACAAAGAAACAATAATAGTTATAACCTTAAATAAAACAGACACATACTTTCAATGATTTAGCAATGTTTAATTTGAATTTCCCCCTGAAAAACTTTTTAACTGAAAGTATGAAGTGTCTAATATTAGAAACTTGCTTTTAAAATGAAATTAAATGTCAGAGTTGAAAGCATCTTCAAATATCAGTGCTTAGCACAGCAAAAAAAAAAAATATTAGTACCTGTGAAAAATCACTCTTTTAATCGTTGCTACTAAACCTATTGACCTCCCAGTGTAAACACAGCCTTAACAAATAGAGATTTAAAAAATACCTCTCTGTGGCATTTTATGGCATTTTACGTCTCGAGAGACGATCTTTTCCCTTTGCAACTTCTTGTGTGACTAAAGAGGCCAATCCTTGATACACAGCTGCGATCGCAGGTTGGGCATATATAATCACCAGGCGCCGTTGCATTTTCACCCTTCTTTCTGCTTCTGTTGTGTATGGCATCTGCAATCTTTGACCCTTCCTTTATGCTCTCTCTCCATGAGGATCTGTCCAGTGCCACCTCTTCCCAGTTGACAGTGTCGATTTTGAAAAGCTTCATATCGCGTTTGCATACATCCGTATAACGTAAAAGTGGGCGACCAGCGGCTCTCCTGCCTTCTATCAGATCGCCATACAGGATGTCCTGTGGAAGTCGACCTTCTGGCATTCTACGAACGTGGCCAAGCCAGCCAAGGCGTCTGCTGCTGATAACAGAGCGGATGTCCTGGCACCCTGCTCTTTGTAGCACTTCCTCATTGGTTATCTTATCTTGCCACCTTATTTTAAAGATCCGCCTTAGGCATCGGAGGTGGAAAACATTCAGCTTTTTTTCCTGCCATGAGTAGGTTGACCATGTTTCACTTCCGTACAGCAAGGTGCTCAACACACAGGTCCGGTAGACTAGGGCTTTAGTACTGTTAGTCAGCAATATGTTGTCCCAGACTCTTTTCTGCAGCCGTGACATGGTGGCCATTGCCTTGGCTATCCTGTTGTTTATGTCTTTATCCAGTAGAGTGTTGTTGGATATGATGGAGCCAAGGTAACAAAAGTGATCAACAATTTCTAGTGGTTGGCCATTAATGCTTACTTGAGGTGCAGTGTTTGTGTTTTGGACAAGTATCTTAGTCTTGCTTTGACTGATGTTTAAGCCGAACTTCTGGCAAGCAGCAGATAATTTGTCAACCAGGCACTGTAGCTGAATATCAGAATCAGCCACAATAGCTGCATCATCAGCATACAGAAGTTCCCTGACGAGTAGCTTCTTAACCTTGGTTTTTGCCCGCAGCCTTGAAACATTAAATAGTTTTCCAGAGGATCTTGTATGGAGAAACACACCTTCGTTTATGTCGTTGTACGCATAATGCAGTAGACAGGAGAAGAATATGCCAAACAGAGTAGGTGCGAGCACACATCCCTGCTTGACACCACTGCAAACCTCAAAAGGTGCTGATTGGGCTCCATTGAATTTGACAGTGCATTTAGTTTCCTTGTGAAAACACTCAATGAACTGTAGTAGTTTGGGAGGGCAACCTATTTTCCTCAGGAGTTTGAAAAGGCCACTTCTGCTGACCATGTCAAAAGCTTTAGTCAGATCAACAAAAACGATGTAAAGGGGTCTGTCTCTCTCTCTGAATTTCTCCTGCAGTAGTCGTAGAGAAGATATCATGTCTACAGTGGATCTACCACTCCTGAATCCACACTGAGACTCTGGGTAGACTCTAGAAGCTATCACTTGCAGCCTAGATAGTGCCACTCTAGCAAAGATCTTGCCCACTATACTGAGGAGAGAGATACCCCTGTAATTGTTGCAGTCACTCCGATCCCCTTTGTTCTTGTATATTGTGACTATAGTTGCGTCACGCATGTCCTGTGGGACATGACCTGTTTCCCAACAGCGGCAGAGGAGAATATAGAGTTCAGGGAGCAGGAGTGATTCGTTGACTTTCACTACTTCCACTGGGATACCATCACTCCCAGGAGATTTTCTATTTTTTATGCAGTTAATTGCTTTTTTAAGGTCACTGAGGCTCGGAAGATCATCTAGGCATTCCAGTACTGGAAGATCTGGTAGAGAAGCCAGGGCGACATCGTCTACTGTGTTCTGTGTGGCATAGACTTCGAGGTAGTGTTCTGTCCAACGTTCTAGCTGCTTGGTTTGATCTGTAATTTTTTCTCCTGATTTGGATAGAAGGGGGGCAGGCTTAGACACTGTTGGACCCAGGGCCGCTTTAATGCCATCAAATAGAGCTTTGCTATTTCCTGAGTGGAGACTGTCTTGGATTCTGTTGCAGGTATCCCTCCAAAAGTTGTTAGCACATTTTCTAGCCATTTGTTTCGCCTCTTTATTAGCACTTTTGAAGGCCTCCAAAGATCTTGGACTTGGCTTTGTCTTGAGAGCGAGGTGTGCAGATCGCTTTTTCTCGATGCAGGGTTCCATTTGTGCTAGATTCGCCTCAAACCAGTCTACATTTTTGTGTTTTTGAGGCCCAAAGGCGGTGATTGCCGAACTGTAGATTACATCTCTTAATTTCTCCCATCTGATAGAGATGTCTTCTTCATTACTTAACGAGGGGATTGAACTGTTCAAAAGCTCGCCAAAGAGTGCACACTTCTCTGGGTCACCTACATGGTTGACGTTAATTCGCCTAGTTCTGGGTTGAGTGGAAGTATAAGCCTTCTTGAGAAGTAGTTTGATTTTGCTTAGCACTAGTGAATGGTCTGAGTTGCAGTCCGCACTATGGTATGAACGGGTGTGGATGACACTTTTCAGATCCATCCTTCGGGTGATGCAGAGGTCAAGCTGGTGCCACCTTTTTGAGCGTGGGTGCTGCCAAGAGACTTTATGGCGTTCCTTGCCAGAGAAGAATGTATTTGTTACACACAGTTCATGAGAGCTACAAAACTCGAGTAGCCTTTGGCCATTGTCATTGATTTTGCCAACACCATGAGGTCCCAAGCATTGTGGCCATGCATCATTTCCACCACCAACACGGGCATTAAGGTCTCCATTTATATAGAGGTGCTCGGATTTTGGAATACTTTTAATTACGTCCTCTAGAGCTTGATAGAATCTGTCTTTGTCCTCTTCCGGTGCAGCAAGGGTTGGTGAGTAAGCACAGATTATATTAACTTTGCCTTGCGGTGATGCAAATTTCATGTGTGATACTCTTTCATTGCCAATGGGAAACATCGCGATGCAGGGGACGAGACTGTTTCTTATTGCGAAGCCGACGCCATGTATTCTAGGGCTTTGTTCTGGTTTTCCTTGCCAGTAGAATGTATAGTTGCTTTCTGTGAGAGATCCGCTGTCTGCCAGTCTGGTTTCTTGCAGGCAGGCCACATCAATGTTTAGTCTGCTGAGTTCTCTGTCGATGATAGCTGTTTGACGCATGTCTGTGACTAGTTCAGGGTCAGTATTAAAGCCAGGACACATTGTCCGTATGTTCCAGCTTGCTAAACGCATTAATGTTGAGGGTTTTCTTTTGATTGTATTTGCAGGTGCGGGTGAGCAGCTTGCTTTTTGATTTTGTCTTAGCACCAAGCACCCAGTGGTGCGGCAAGCTGTGGCGGGATAGCACTTTACTGTCCGAGGGCTGCTCGGCTTAAGGCAGGCAGTAGCTATCCAGTGAGGCTAAAAAGCCCCTCCTACCGTCAAGAGTGGTCCCTGGCGTTCCAGCTTACGCCAATCAGCTAGGAACTTATAACCGGTAACTACCACTCTCCGTGTGAAAAATCACTCTTTTAATCGTTGCTACTAAACCTATTGACCTCCCAGTGTAAACACAGCCTTAACAAATAGAGATTTAAAAAATACCTACATGAAAAATTAAAACCAAAGAAAATTTTTTATTATGTTATAAATATTACATAATGTCTTTGATCAACACTATACACACTAATTAAAAGCGAGCAATGAGAAATGTCAAAAGGCTAGGACTAACGCTGGGAATCATTACATGGTTTTGGGTTTTTCTTGTCTTTTCTCTATGTTATCTTTCTCATCGTGAGCACCATCATATTCTTTTTTCTTTTTCCCTTTCTCTGATGCGCAGATCGCTAATGCAACAACTAACACAATAATTCCTGCTGCTATGGGAATCCAAGTAGAGACGCTCCATTCACCGCCATCTGTAGAGGAGATGTAATATGGCTGAATTTTAAAACAACAACATTCAATAGTTTATCCAACAAGACATACCTCTGACGCAAATACTATATCTCTGAGGCTATAACTTCTCTGACGCTAATACTATATATCTTCTCTCTCCATATAATCATGTCTGTAAATCTTCAATAGAGAGAGAGAGAGATAGAGAGAGAGAGAGGGAAGGAGAGAAAGAGATACGGGAGAAAGACAAAAGGAAGATGCGGCAATGATAATACTTTCTCCTTTGATATTTTTGAGATGTTTAAGGGTCAGTTGGAGATGAAGTGTTAATGCATTAAGCTGAATAATACCTCTAGAAAGAAGAGTAATTTTTTGAAGAGTCTTAGAACTCCAAAGAACATAGTTGGTCTATGAAATTCAACGTTTTAAATGAGTCTTGTCTTGTTAGGTGTTAAAAAATAAAATACTAAATAACTCTCTATTAAACTCAAGAAAGAATCATTGTGGGAGACAACTCTCACCTTTTCGCCACCCTGAGTAAAGTCTCCCTTGCGATTTAGATTTAATAGATCTAAGATATTTTTTTGTGCTCTTTAAGGCAATGCCAATGTCTAATCCAGGGGTTCTTTACCTGTGGGTCGCGACCCCCTTGGGGGTCGATTGACGATTTGCCAGGGGTCGCATAAAACCATCGAAAATATGGATTGTTATTGTCTCTTCTATTGCCGTATGTGTGTGTGTGGGGGGGGGGGAATCGCGTCAGAGTGGAGGATTCTAAAAATGGGTCGCCGAGCATAAAAGGTTAAGAACCGCTGATCTAATGTATTTCGCTTTTATCTCTAAATTTAGCTTTTCCGTTGGCAGCAGGGATCCTTTATTATAATAAGCTAATCATTGTTTTGTTCCTTTATTCATTTGTAAATCTATCGCAATCTACTTTTAAATATATATCTATATATCAAAGGTTTATCTCACCTTTTCCTTATATCCCCTCCACATTTCATCCTTGTATATGCAAGAGTATTTTAATGGTTAACCCTTAAAGTTCTGAGCTCTTTTATAATGAGTGCATAGAAAATGAAATTACAATTTTGATGTTTAGAGGACAAACTAACATGCGCGTTTTAAGGGGTAAAGAACATGCACAAGGATCTTTGAAAATGAAAATAGAAACAATGAGCATACTACTGTGTTTAAAAATTATTGCAAAAATCTTTTAAAAAAGTAAATATATTTTTAAAAATATTTTAAATCAATACAATAGTTTTAAATGTAATTTTAAATAGTTTTCAGCCAGATATTTTGATATTACACGAGTGTCGTTATAAAGTATTATGGATAAAACCAAACAATACCTAGAGGCACATTTTTTATTCCATGCACTAAAAAAAAATTCGTACAAGTGCTCCTTCTTATCTAGTGCCATTAGAGAAATAAATGGGTTGCCTAAATCAGACAGTATAACCAACGACTTAGCAGAGTTTAAGTCAATCATTATCATGCATGACTAATTTAATACATGAAATGCGTAGGATATAATTATCTTCTTCCTTGAAGTAACGTGTGTAATCGATAAGATAATCTATAAGATAATCTATAAGATAAGATACCTGCTTCTGCTAATTCAAAGATACAAAGTAAAAGAAGGACTGTTAATCCAGTGATCTTCTTTATAGTAGTCATCATTGTCTCTTCTTTAGTGATCTAGAAATTAAAAAAATATATATATATATAATTTACTCTTAATTGTAGCGATGTAGTTATCGAATAGGGGGGCGGTGGCTGAGCGTTTAAGCGCGGATCTTCCGAGGCTGGGGTCCCTGGTTCGAAACTCTTTGAAGACTTGGGTTTTGAATTTCGAGAATTTTAAGGCGCCCCTGATTCCACTCTACTCTAATGGGTACCTGACTTTAGTTGGGGAAAGTAAAGGCTGTTGGTCTTTGTGCTGGCCTATGACACCCTGCTCGTTGAGCGTTGGCCAAAGAAACAGAATGGAAGGTCTGAAAGGGGAACTTTATTTTATTAGTTATCGACTGGTCATATGGGTTGGTCATATTTACTGGTCCTATTGACAGGTCATATCGACTTGACCTATTGAATGGTCATATTGACTGGTCATATTGTCTGATCATATTGATTGGTTATCTCGACTGGTCATATTGAGTGGCCATATTGACTGGTCATTTCATCTGAACCCTCTACGTCTTGTAACTATAATTAGATGTTGCCCGTATTGTATGTATTAACTGTTTTGTACATCTGTAATATGTGCAGGGGCGTAGCTAGGAATTTATTTTACATTTTTGGAGGCCCCTGCATTTTGCGTAATAATTTAATATTTCATGTAAGAAGATAGATTAACGAACATAACAAGAGTATTGGCAAAAATATTTATTGCAACCATATTAAGGGCGTACTTAAAATAGATGTGTCAAATGAAATAGTCTTAATTAATATTGATTAAATTAAAATAAATAAACAAACCAATTATATACTAATAACAATACCTACCTTAGATGTTCAAAAACACCACCAGTTTCACAATGTTGGATACACGGTTGATGCACATAAGTAGCAAGCTCTTACAATTGACATGCAAGAGTACTAAAAATTGTACAATTAGGCAGGTCTGGAAGTACACCGCTTGAGGAAAATTATGGATTTTTATTTCCAGGCTCGCTGGTCAGCCGACGCTAGAGGTTTTCATTGATCTCAAACAAGCCTTCTTTAAAATGGTGGGGGGTAGTATGCTCAAAGTTGTTCGGGGGGACGAGGAGAAAGCATTTTATCCTTTTTTTTTAGTAACATAAGTCACGTTGCAGCTGATGCATCTTTAACCTATTGACATTGGCTATGGTTCATTGAGCTATTCAAAAGGGGTAAAAAAAATGTTCTCTTACCCATAACGTAATTACTCACATACCTCACACTGACACTCACACATCGACACCGACACCCACACACCGACACCGACACCCAAACACCGACACCCACACACCGACACCGACACCCACACACTACCACACACACCGACACACACACCGACACACACACCGACACACCGACGTACACACACACACACACTGAAACCGACACCAACACGCCGACAACGACACCCACACACCGACACCGACACCCACACACACACCGACACCCACACCCACACACCGACACTGTCACCCATACACCGACACCGACACACACACACACTGACACCAACACCAACACGCCGACACCGACACCCACACACCGACACCCACACACATACTCCTTCCTCACATTTCTTTATGTTATTTCTCTTACCCATGACATAATCACTCACATACCTCACACCGACACTCACACATCGACACCGACACCCACACACCGACACTGCCACCCACACACCGACACACCGACACCGACGTACACATACACACCGACACCGACACCAAAACGCCGACACCGACACCCACACATACACACCGACACCCACACCCACGCACCAACACTGTCATCCATACACCGACACCGACACACCGACACCGACACATACACACATCGACACCGACACCAACGGGCCGACACCGACACCCACACACTGGCACCGACACCCACACACCGACACCCACACACATACTCCTTCCTCACATTTCTCTATGTTATTTCTAGAAATGAATACCTCCAAACCAATTTATTCTTTTGTTCTAAACTTCTGATCGTTAAATTGTAAAATGTTTGTTTGTAAAATGTTTGTTTGTAAAATGTTTGTTTGTAAAATGTTTGTTTGTAAAATGTTTAATTGTAAAATGTTTGTTTGTAAAATGTTTGTTTGTAAAATATTTGTTTGTAAAATGTTTGACATGTTTCGGATGTTCCTTCAGAGCGGAAGATAATTTACTTCCTAGTCCAAAACTAAGGGGGGGGGGGGGAGTGAGAGCGGGCAGGGTTTGAACCCGAGACCATCGATAATTCCGAATAACAGTCCAGCGCGCAAACCGCACGACCAGGCAGCCGTTGACACCGATATCCTTGCAACAACGTTTAACCATATCACAAGTGGGGTACGCGTTCTCCCAGGGGTACGAAAAGACTTTGAAGACGGTACGTGTTGCACCTCATTAACTATGCTGATTCTTTTTTTTAATAACCATTTATTATGTTCTGTTAATAAATTAAAGTGTGGTGGTGGTGGGGGAGGGGTACTCAGCTTTGGAAAAATTATAAAAGGGATACACGTAGGTCAAAAGTTTGGGAATCACTGTTCTACCGGAACAATCGATTTTCTTTTCTCATTTATTGGTTTGTTACAACGGGACCTATCTGTCAATTATCTTAATGTTTTCTTATACTTTACAGAAGTTCCTTAAAGATAATTACGTCATACGCATATTCATGTGTCAGTGGCGTAGCTAGGGTGGGGGGAGAATGAGGGAGAATTTGAAAATCCCCCCGGGCTTCCATTTAAAGGGGGGGCCAAATTGATTGTCTTTTACATTAAATATTACGCAAAATGCATGACCCCTGGAGATCAAGCCCCTCGGACCTAAAAATGATGGAAACTTCCTAGTTACGCCTCTGTCATGTATTAATCTAGTCATGCACGTTAGAGACTAAACTCTGCTAGATCATTGGTTTAGCTGCTTATCCGGGCAACACGTTCCATGCTCTGGTGGTAATAGAAAAAAAAAGAGTACTTGTACAATTTTGTCCTAGAATATGAAATAAGAAATATGCCTTTAACTTTCTTTCATTTTCACTTTTTTTTTGTTTTTTTTATAACCTTGTATTTGCATTTGTAAGTAAGCAAGTAGATGTGTCAACATTGATATTAATTATTTGTATAAATTATTACATTTATCACATGCTTTATCCTCCCCTTTTAATGAGGAAGCTGCCTCGGAGAAATGTAGCAGGTCATTTTGTGAGAGGTTACACTTTGTACACCCTTTCATCTATTTGGTTTTAATTATCTAGCCTCCGTTTCTCTGACTTCTTATTCTATAAGGAAAGAAAGTGAAATAATTAGATAATAGTTTCGTCTTTTTGATATATAAAAGTTCATCTTTAGTGCGATATATATTATAATATATATATATATATATATATATATATATATATATATATATATATATATATATATATATATATATATATATATATATATATATATATATATATATATATACTTTGATGGCAGTTACGACACTAAACATTTAATTTCCATACGACTTACCCTTTCCAGTTTTGTAGTAGTGATGACGCAACTATTTAGCTTAAATCTAGAATAAATGGCAACGTTCTTTCTAAAAATACAGCTTCATATTTTTGGACCATAGTGAAGATATTGACTGAATTTGATAGTTTGTGTACAAGATGCCGCTAATTAAAAACATTTTTAATTTGGCGAAATAGAAAACTAAAAACTTGGTTGATTCTGATTTTAAGAGTAAATATTTTCAAGCCTTTTGAGAAACAAAGAACCAATAATAGTTATAACCTTAAATAAAACAGACACATACTTTCAATGATTTAGAAATCTTTAATTTGAAATTTCCCCCTGAAAAACTTGTTAAAATAATATTTCTTAGCCCAAAGAACTTAAAGTATGAAGTGTCTAATACTAGAAACTTGCTTTTAAAATAAAATCAAATGTCAGAGTTGAAAGCATCTTCAAATATCAGTGCTTAGCACAGCAAAAAAAAAAATATCAGTACCTGTGAAAAATCACTCTTTTAATCGTTGCTACTAAACCTATTGACCTCCCAGTGTAAACACAACCTTAACAAATAGAGATTTAAAAAATACCTACATGAAAAATTAAAACCAAAGAAAAATTTTTATTATGTTATAAATATTACATAATGTCTTTGATCAACACTATACACACTAAATAAAAGCGAGCAATGAGAAATGTAAAAAGGCTATAAGATTAACGCTTGGAATCAGTTACATTGTTTTGTGTTATCTTGTCTTTTCTCTATGTTATCTTTCTCATCGTGCGCACCATCGTATTCTTTCTTTTTTTTCCCTTTCTCTGATGCGCAGATCGCTAATGCAACAACTAACACAATAATTCCAGCTGCTATGGGAATCCAAGTAGAGACGCTCCATTCACCATCTGTAGAGGAGATGTAATATGGCTGAATTTTAAAACCAAAACATTCAATAGTTTATCCAACAAGACATACCTCTGACGCAAATACTACATCTCTGACGCTTATACTATATCTCCGAGGCTTATACTATATCTCTGACGCTAATACTACATCTCTGTTTCTAATACTATATCTCCGAGGCTTATACTATATCTCTGACGCTAATACTATATCTCTGTTTCTAATACTATATCTCTGTTTCTAATACTATATCTCTGACGCAAATACTATATCTCTGTTTCTAATACTATATCTCTGTTTCTAATACTATATCTCTGACGCAAATACTATATCTCTGACGCAAATACTTTATCTCTGAGGCTTATACTATATCCCTGACGCTAATACTATATCTCTGTTTCTAATACTATATCTCTAAGGCTCAAACTATACCTCTGAGGCTATAACTATATCACTGACGCAAATACTATATCTCTGAGTAATATTATATCTCTGACGCTAATACTTTATCTCTGCTTCTAATACTATATCTCTGACGCTAACACTATATCTCTGATTCTATAACTATTTCTATGACGCTAATACTATATCTCTGAGGCTTATACTATATCTCTGACGCTAATACTATATCTCTGCTTCTAATACTATTTCTCTGACGCTAATACTATATCTCTGACGCTAATACTATATCTCTGACGATAATACTATATTTCTGTTTCTAATACTATATCTCTAAGGCTTAAACTATATCTCTGACGCTATAATTATATCTCTGACGCTATAACTATTTCTCTGACGCTAATACTAGATATCTTCTCTCTCCATATAATCATGTCTGTAAATCTTCAATAAAAATAGAGAGAGAAAGAGAGAGAGGGAAGGAGAGAGAGAGAGAGATACGGGAGAAAGACAAAAAGGAAGATGTGGCAATGATAATACTTTCTCCTTTGATATTTTTGGGGGGTTCAAGGGTCAGTTGGAGATGATGTGTTAAAGCATTAAGCTGAATATTACCTCTAGAAAGAAGAGTAATTTTTTGAAGAGTCTTAGAACTCCAAAGAACATAGTTGGTCTATGAAATTCAACGTTTTAAATGACTCTTGTCTTGTTATGTGTTAAAAAATACTATATCTCTGTTTCTAATACTATATCTTGGAGGCTCAAACTATACCAGAGACTATTACTATATCTCTGCTTCTAATACTATATCTCTGACGCTAATACTATATCTCTGCTTCTAATACTATATCTCTGACGCAAATACTATATGTCTGACGCAAATACTATATCTCTGAGGCCTATACTATATCTCTGACGCTAATACTATATCTCTGACGCTAATGCCATATCTTTGTTTCTAATATAATATATCTGACGCTAATACCATATCTGTTTTTAATGCTATATCTCTGCTTCTAATACTATATCTCTGAAGCTAACACTATATCTTTGACGCAAATACTATATCTCTGACGCTAATACTTTATCTCTGTTTCTAATACTATATCTCTGAGGCTTAAACTATATCTCTGATGCTATAACTATTTCTCTGAAACTAATACTATATCTCTGAGGCTTATACTATATCTCTGACGCTAATACTATATCTCTGCTTCTAATACTATTTCTCTGACGCTAATACTGTATCTCTGACGATAATACTATATCTCTGTTTCTTATATAATATATCTGACGCTAATACTATATCTCTGTTTCTAATACTATATCTCTGTTTCTTATACTATATCTCTGACGCAAATACTATATCTCTGAAGCAAATACTTTATCTCTGAGGCTTATACTATATCTCTGCTTCTAATACTATATCTCTGAGGCTCAAACTATACCTTTGAGGCTATAACTATATCACTGACGCAAATACTATCTCTCTGAGGCGTATACTATATCTCTGACGCTAATACTATATCTCTGCTTCTAATACTATATCTCTGACGCTAACACTATATCTTTGACGCAAATACTATATCTCTGACGCTAATACTTTATCTCTGTTTCTAATACTATATCTCTGAGGCTAAAACTATATCTCTGATGCTATAACTATTTCTCTGACGCTTATACTATATCTCTGAGGCTTATACTATATCTCTGACGCTAATACTATATCTCTGCTTCTAATACTATTTCTCTGACGCTAATACTATATCTCTGACGATAATACTATATTTCTGTTTCTAATACTATATCTCTGAGGCTTTAACTATATCTCTGACGCTATAACTATTTCTCTGACGCTAATACTAGATATCTTCTCTCTCCATATAATCATGTCTGTAAATCTTCAATAGAGAGAGAGAGAAAGAGAGAGAGAGGGGGAAGGAGAGAGAGAGAGATACTTTCTCCTTTGATATTTTTGGGGGGTTCAAGGGTCAGTTGGAGATGATGTGTTAAAGCATTGAGCTAAATATTATCTCTAGAAAAAAGAGTAATTTTTTGAAGAGTCTTAGAACTCCAAAGAACATAGTTGGTCTATGAAATTCAACGTTTTAAATGAGTCTTGTCTTGTTAGGTGTTAAAAAATAAAATACTAAATAACTCTCTATTAAACTCAAGAAAGAATCATTGTGGGAGACAACTCTCACCTTTTCGCCACCCTGAGTAAAGTCTCCCTTGCGATCTGTGGGGGCATATGGCATAAAGCTCATTTGTTTCTACGCCGAAAATTAACGAGGAAGACCAGTAAGCTTTACTTTCCTTACATAGGTCAGGTGCCCTTCTTTTAAGTTGTGATAACTCAAGGGAGTCTTTAAAAATCCCCAAAAGTTAAAAAATCTAGTCTTCGACGGGATTTAATCTCGAGAACCCTAGGGATGTAAGTACTATTACACTCAGCAACCACATCTTAGAAGCCTTTCGTTGGCGTACATTTAAATATCTAGTCAACCAGTTCTGGAATACAGCAGACTGCATCTTGTATAAGGTGTATATGATTTTTAAAGTTCCTTGTGTTGTATAGACATATTTGATGCATTCTCTTTAGTAGACGCTAAAAAGCTGTCAGATAGTTTATTGGTTAGTTGCACAGATAGAGCAGTATTAGAAAATTTACATCAATTAATACTTATTAAAAAGATGCTAGAGAATCTCTGATCATAATGTAAGAATCTATGTGGTCTTAACCAGCCTCGGTCAATATTTATAGTCTATTGAAAAAAATGATGTTTTACGAAACGTTTCAGTAGAAGAGTGGGAAAACATTCTTCCCTTTCAATAAACAAAATCCTTACCTGCTAACGCTGTCCCAGTTATTGCAAACACTAGGGCAATTATAAGAGTTATGTGGCACTCCATTGTTCGATCTCTTCAGGCAACTGTTAAATGACACAGCATTAAAGTTGAAATTATATCAGATGTCTCTCCATATTCATTGTTAGCATTAACGAATCCCCTTAAGCTATAAAATGTTCCGTTACTTGTCTCACTGTCATGCCTAACCCATGATTAAAGTACCCGCCATATATCGTGATTACATAAGCTATACTTAGATCATGTTTGAATTAGCAAGCTTTCAATGACTGTCATTATTTAGTTTTGAAAATGTTTTACATATTTCGGATGTTCCTTCAGAGTTGAAGATAATTACTTCCTAGTCCAAACCTCCCGCAGGACGACGGGGGGATGGGAGCGGGCAGGATTTGAACCCTCGACCATAGATAAATCCAAACGACAGTCCAGCGCGCAAACCGCACGACCAGGCAGCCATCCAAAAATGTTTATTGTACTTTAAAAGTTCAACGTAAAGTTACCCCTTTCAGACCATGCGATAAATGGGGGGCTCATCTGTTTCTACGGCCGACGGTTAACGAGGGTGACCTGTGGCCAGCACAACGAATAACCCTATTTTCACAACATGCGTCATGTACCTATTAGAGTTGGATGGACTAGGCGTCCCAAAAACCCCAAGAGCTATGAAAACCCAGCCTTCACCGGAGCTCGAAACTCCTTATGTACGGAAGCCGACGCTTTACCTCTCGGCAAACGGGAAAGAATGAGTTGATTACAATCAAAGTTAATTATAATATGTCTGTTATTACAATACTTGTAGATAAGGAACTTTTGAAGAAAAAAAAAGCCCCATTTTCTTAATCCTTTGTACATATTTGGTTAAAGAGATGAAAGCCCCTTGGTATAAAGACAGCATGACAGTCGAGTATAAATGTTACCGTAATCACAACAAATTTCCGTAAGGATCAATAAAGCAGTCTTAGTCTTAGTCTTAGTCTGTATTCCCGTTTACGTCAGATGTAAGTATAGCTTACTGCAGTTTTTCCCAAACTTGTCCCTTAACGGATTACATCGCAAATTCTGAGTATATAGAGCAGGGGTTCTCAACCGCTGATATAGAGGAACACTTTGTGTATTTTTTACATTTGGATTTTTTCTGTATTTATTTAAATAAACATAAGGCCATATTATAAATAAGCCTTTTTTTTATAGAGATATAAAGCTTTGTAAAAATGTAGATACAGATTCACACATATAAACATATCTATAAAAAAAAATATGAATTATAAATCTTGTTTGGCATTGAGCCGGTTTCTAATCTTTGACTTTGTTGAAACATAATAAGAAAATCTTGCTCCGCACTAATACGTTGTAGGGAACTAAAGCTTAAACAGAAAAAAAAAGCTTGCTATCAAATATTGTGGAGCTCTTTAGCAAAACTCGACCAGAAATTTTTATTTTTATTATATCTTTGTTTAAAATAAGATTTAGAATCGATGTCAGTTCAAAGTTCATAGTGCTGTTATAGAACATATTTTGTTACCTACAAGAACAAATAATTTCCCCCCCCCCCCTGCTTTTACTTCATATTTATTCACGTGCAAGCTTACTAGCCACTTATTCCAGTAATTTTTTGGAACACGTAGTTTGGCCTCGCAAAACACTAGGGTTCTTCGAAACGCAGTTTGGGAAACACTGGCTTAGTGATAATATAATGTTTTTTTACACGAAGCGACAGTACTAACTAGCTTCCAGAGCGCGATGTGAAATGACAAAGTGTAAACCTCTTGTCAGAAGAATCCCGAAACGAAATGAACTTAATATTAAAAATAAATATAAACTCTTAAACAAAATGACACAATGATCAACACACACATCAACACTCACAGTAGCTGTCAAGCAAATTTGTTTTAATGTTGATTCGTAAGTTGATTTCAAGTCGACGGAACCAACACTTCTGTTGTCAGTCGTTGGCGCACCACCAAATATCGACACTACCCAGCCTGCCACTTCAGTTTTCCCAGAATACAGCCGCCGCCATTTTTCTTTTTTGCTCCTTGTGTTTTTTCTCTTAAAGAGATTCCAACTATCATACAGTTACATGAAATTATACAGAATTATATATATATATATATATATATCCATGATTTAATTACATACTCAAATAACTGTTGTGTTGTTGTTATGGTTTTTCACTTTCGACTTAAATTGTATTCCGTTTTTATTTGCGTTATTGAAAGTCCAATTGATATTTTTAGACATTTTAATAATCCCCATAGGGATTTCCAATATGTGCAGAACTATTTTCATGTATTCTTTTTTATTATTATTATTATAGCATTATTTAAGCATAGATAAACACCAAAACCTTAAGGACATAAATGAGCTTTTCATAGAAACTTCACACAACCTAAGTTTAGATCAAATCATTAAAAAGCCAACTAGATTAAACAACACATTAGATCTCTTCTTAACCAACAGACCTGGATTAGTAGTTGATTATGATATTATCCCTGGTCTATCAGACCATGAGATCATAAAAATACACAGTCAGATAAAAGCAGTAGCCAATACAAAAACCAAAAGAAAAATCTTACTCTGGAATAAATGTAACCTAACACAACTACACCAAGCTGCATTAAACTTTCAACAAACATTCTTATTAGAAAAAGACATTAACCAACCAGTCGATGACCTCTGGAATTTCATTAAAAACCATCTTTAAAGCATTATAGAAAATCATATATCAACTAAATACACATCAAACAAAATAAATAAATGCTGGTTTAATAATAGACTAAAGAAGCTTTGTAAACAGAAGGAAAACCTATATAGAAAATTTAAAGAAACCAAGGCAGAAAGAGTTTACAAAAAGTATATAAAAATTAAACACCTAACCCAAAAAGTAAGCAGACAGCTGCAGAGTGAATACATAAACAATGTAATATCTAAAGATAACAACAAAAACCTATGGTCATACATTAAGTCTAAGAAAATGGAAACAACAGGCATAGCGCCATTAAAAGATGAACATAACATAATACATAATGATAATGAAACTAAAGCAAACATCCTAAACAAATACTTTGCATCAGCATTCTCAGCCCCAGGAGACAAAGACATATTTCTTAATTTGAACCAAGTAGACAACATAGAAGACTTAGTAGTACAAGAAAATGGAATTAAAAAACTATTAGCCAACACCAAACCAAATAAAGCGTCTGGACCTGATGGTATTCCAGCTAGATTAATCAAAGAACTAAGCAATGAGCTAGCACCAGTGTTCAAAATACTCTTTCAGGCATCGCTTAACCAGGGCAGAGTACCAAAGGACTGGAAAGAAGCTAATGTCACCCCCCCTATTTAAAAAAGGAGAAAAATCTGATCCAGGAAACTACAGACCAGTATCACTTACCAGCATCACATGTAAAATACTAGAACACATAATATGTAGCAACATCATAAACCACTTAGACAAACATAATGTACTCACCCCATACCAACATGGCTTTAGGAAATATAGATCATGTGAAACACAACTAATAGGACTAATTGATGATTTCTCAAAAGGTTTAGATAATAGTGAACAAATAGATGCTATCTTACTAGATTTTTCCAAGGCTTTTGACAAAGTTCACCACCATAGTTTGCTTAAAAAATTAAAATATTTCGGCATTAACGGTCCACTGCATCAGTGGATTAAAGATTTTCTGATAGGGAGAGAACAAACTGTAATAATAAATGGCTCTAAATCAACACCAATAACAGTAAACTCATGTGTACCTCAAGGAACAGTCTTGGGTCCACTACTATTTTTAATTTACATAAATGATTTACCAAATTGCATTAGTTCAGGAACAAAAGTCAGATTATTTGCAGACGATTGCATAATATATAGAACAATAAAAACAAAACAAGACACAGATATTTTACAAAGAGAATTAGATGAATTACAGAAATGGGAATCAAATTGGAGCATGTCTTTCCACCCAGAAAAATGTCAGTTGTTAAGAGTAACAAAAAAAATTAAACAAATTAATTCCACTTATCTTATTCATGGCAAACCAGTAACTCAGACTAAAAACTCAAAATACCTAGGTGTTATAATAAATGAAAAACTGTCATGGAATCCACATATTGATGAAACTATAAAAAAATCCAACAAAGCATTAGGGTTTATTAAAAGAAATTTCTATAAATCAAATAAGAACATAAAACTAAAATGTTATTTAACCTTGGTTAGGCCAATGATAGAATATGCATCCACCGTGTGGGACCCCGCAACTCAAGAAAACATTAAGAAACTGGAACAAACACAAAATAGAGCAGTGAGATTCATAACAAACGAATATTCACATTTGACTAGGGTAACACCATTAGTAAAATCACTAAATTTAGAAAGCCTTCAGGACAGAAGACTCAAAAGTAAAGTAGCAATTATACATAAAACACTGAACCATAATCTTCAAATACAAAAACAAAATTTAATAAAATACTCTGAAAGACACAAAAATAAAGGCACATTCCTCGTCCCATATGCTAGGACAAATTTGTACAAATACTCCTTCTTCCCTAGTGCTATTAGAGCATGGGCCTGAGCTAGCCAGAAAAACCAGTGACTTGGCAGAATTTAAGTCATTGGTTAATATGCATGACTAAATGCATGACGCGTAGGACGTAATCATCTTCTTTTTTGAAGTAACGTCTGTATTATATAAGATTATATAGCGCTACTTTCATGCTTATAGCATGCTCAGAGCGCTTTTGGTCCAATCTTATTTGTGGACCAGTGGGGTGGGGGGAGGGGGTATGTAGGAGTTGGTTTTCCGTGCTGCCTTTAGGCCCTCAGTAAACACAACTCTGCCCGAGTCGGGTGTCGAACCTCGACCCCCCCTTCTAGGTAGTTCAAGCGCACTTTGCCTCTCGACCACGCTTCCGTTGTGTCGTCGTTCAATGATCTCGAATTTAACGTCTTGATCTAGATTCGAACTACAGGCCCCTCAGATATTCAAAGAGTATTAGTTAATGATAGTTTTTGTCTTCTCTAAAATAAAGTATTACTTTTTTTTTTTTCGTTTTCTCCTTTCCTCCCCCCCCCCCCCCCCAATTTTTTTAATTTCTATTATTTATGCTTTTAGAACCAATTCCTATCAGACCTTGTGATCTATAGAGCTGATGATGTAAAAGTTAACGAGGGTGTCATATGGCCAGCACAACGACCAACCCCTTTACTTTTTCCCTAACTCATGTCAGGTACCCATTAAGGCTGGGTGGACTCAGAGGCGCCGAAAGATCCCGAAATTAAAAATCTTCACCAAGATTCGAACCTGGGACCCCCGGATCAGTAGCCAAGCGCTATACCGCTCAGCCAATAGGTACTTATTAAAAAGGTAGTGATTGTTTTTTTTTTTTTTTTATAAATATTTTTTCCCCACTTGTGTTAGTATCGTACTGATGTGTACTGTTCTATTTTAATGTCGTCTTCTTATTTAATTTATTACTATTACTTCTTGATGGTTTTTGGAAAGTAAAACAGCAACAAAAGTAATGCAATAATTAACTATTCAATTACAAATTCAAGCACATGTATTTTTTTTATGATACTTTAATACCATTAATCTGCACTGTACTATATATCATAGTCATGAAAATCTCATGTTAAAAAGTAAGAGGAAAAACAAAATAGTTTATGCTATTATATATAGGCAAGACGCAAAGGTTGCTTCAGCTTGATTTAACTCTTTCTCTCCTAACTGACGATACCAGCGTTGATTCCTCCAGAATATGGTAAATAATTACGGAGAGAAAGAGTTAAACGTTATAGTGAATTATATCTTCTACTCAGATAGTTTTCTAGTGTCTATATCGTCTAATGGTCACGGACACCCTGACCATTGTCAACTGTAATCCAAGTATACAGTTTGTAGAGTTCGTTGAATGTGCGAGAGAGTGTGTTAGTTAGTGAGGACTTGTCCCCGGTCCAGAAAGGTTGGATAGTCGCTTTCTGGACTGGTGCTTGTATTATTTCTTGAGATTGATATTATTGTGTGCTTTATTTAATATTAAAGAGTTTTTGGTATTCATTGAGATCTGGAGTTAAAGTTGAAGTATATTGAGTATTAATTGTTCTATTTTTGTGTGACCCTTAATGAGCCAAGATAGTATTAATTAATTGTTATTGAGTATTTAAGTAACCCATAATGAGCCTAAGGAGACAAATCTAGCTAAAGCAATAAAAAGAACCCTGACAATAATCTGTTTTGTTTTACATGTTTTCGGTGTTCATTTAGAATTGAATATTATCATTACATCCTAACACTACCTTCGGATGGTCAGGAATGGCAACGAGCAGTGTTTGAACCCAAGACCTTTGGAGTCGAAGGTCCAGAACGCATCTCGTAATTATACATTAGTTTTTGTTTGTCTTTCTCGCCATAAATACACCTTTATCAAATAGCTATACAAAATCACTTATAAAATCACAATTGTAGTTCAATGAGTAAAGAGGACTAAATGAGATCCCATGCAGCCCGATTCTTTCCTTTACATTAAAAATATTACGTTAAGGCTATCATTAACAAATACGCATACATCTAAAGCCAGAAATGATATGAATCAATTAGCTAGAGCTAATGTTTTAATACAGAATGCAGGATCTTTTATTTCTGTCTGTCTTCTATATCTTTCTTCTGTTGACGCGCCTCATCGTATTCACTCTTTTCACTCTTTTCACTCTTTTTGTCGCCAAAAGCACAGAGTGCAAACACAAGAACTATGACAGTCGCTCCTGCTACGATGGGGATCCATGAAGGGACGCTCCATGCACCGTCGTCTGTAGGAGAGATCAAATATCATTACATTTTAAAACCAAAAACATTACATACTCTGGCGATAATACAGTGGTGTAGCTAAGGTGGGGGAGTCCAAATTTTAAAATCCTTCGGGCCCCCACTTGAGAGGGTTTCCCAAAAATGAGTGTCCGAAATTTGTTTTTACATCAAATATTACGCCGTTATCTCATGTCATGATGTCAAATACCAAAAGGCAGGGGACTTCTTCTTCTTCTTCTAGCCAGCTTTATTGCTGCTAAGCTGTGAGCTCTTTTGTGAGCTCTTTTGCAGACTGTGCCAAAGAAAAAAAAGTGTGCTGTTTACTTCAGTTGTTCAGCTGTAGTGGAAGTAGGCTCTGCCTAAGGTGGATTAGGCAGAAGCATTAAAAGAGGATATGGTTTACGGTTTCAAAGGGGTGGGCGCAGTGTCTGCAAAGGTGGAGCTGTGTGGAGTTTATTTTGTTCAGGTAGTAATTTATTAGTGGTGTGTGTCCAGTTCTTTGTTGGAAAATTGAAGATTGTTCTTTGCGGGGGAGGAAGTTAATACTGTCCAGTTTGCAGGGGACAATAATGAGGTTAAGCCACCCCGGGCCCAAAAATCCCTAGCTACGCCATTGCAATAATATATCTACTTTCTCCAGAAAAAAAAAGTGCTCCTTTCAGACCTTGCGATCTATAGGGCATTTGATGTTAAGGTCATCTGTTTTCTTAACCAAAGGTTAACGAGCAGGGTGTCACGTGGACTGCGCAACTACAAGTCTTTACTTTCCCTATCGAAAGTCAGGTTCGAAAACCAAGCACTTAGCCATTCAGACACCGTTCCCCCCACCTCCCACCACTTTCTCCAGAAAATCTTTCAAAAACTTTAGAGAGGCTAAGGGCGCCTTGGAATTTAGTTGAACCATGACCTCAAACGTTTTTAAATTTTTTACTTTTTTTTGGGAGGGGGTAGTGGGGTCGTAGATGAGCAAAGGAGTCAAGAAATAATCATTGCTGGAGACAACTCTCAAAAGAAAAATTCTTCACCATGAGTAAAGTACTCCTTTCATCCGATGAGGTAAAGCTCGAAAATTGACGACGATATCATGTGACCAGCATATTGCACCTTCGATACAGTGCAGTAGAAAATCGGCACCGAAGGCGCTATTATCCCATTGATCATTTCATAAGAAAGGCTTTTATCCAACGAACAGGCTTGAACATGGGGCTCTTCACCCCAAGTCCTGTCTATGCACAGGGTAAGGAAACCGTACCGCGTACACAGAGCCTCCTTCCTTGACCCCACTCGCTATAAGTGGCCGACGGCAGCGCTAACCATGGGGAGTTTGCCTCATATTCCTACACTGTCACCGCCACGCTCCGTGCAGGGACCGCTATTTCAGCTATCGGCCCTTTTTGTGGAACGGCGTGGAAGATTGTTACAACTGATTTGCTGGCTTTTGTTCAATCTTCATCCTGAGTGAGATAAACAAAAATCGAAAAGCTCACCCAGGGGTATTCTTGTTCGCTTCTCGTTCTTAGCCTATCTAGTTCCACTACTAGACGTTTCCACGGAGGCGCCACGCTGAGGCAACGGTGAATGAATACTCCGCAGCTTAAGTTTCAGCTTAAGCTTTAAGTAGTGGCTGGTGCCCTTTAGAGTTCGGCGAACTCAATGGCGTTTAAAAAATTCCCAAGAGCTCAACCTAGTCTTCGTTAGGATTCGATATCGTGACTTCTAGGTGTTTAAGTATTATACCACTAGGCCACCCCACCCATGTAGCATTGGAAAATTGTTTACTTATATATATCTTTAGCAGACCAGATCGGGAATACGTTAGACCTCATCTAATAGAGGTATCATAAGCATTGGAAACTATTGAAAAGTACTGTAGATTTCAGGTGTTTTATATTAAGCTTTAGTAATATTAGACGGTACTTATGAGAAGGAAGATAATATCGGATAGTTTATTGGAACCTTGATGAGATAGAGCACTGTTTAAAAACTAACATCAATAAATACATATTAGAAAGATGTTAGAGAATCTCTGATTATAATGTAAGAATCTATGTGGTCTTAATCAGCTTCGGTAAAAAATGTCAAATGTAAAGATGACGTTTGACGAACTGTTGCAGTAAAAGGCTTCATGATACAAACCTGACCCTTAGGCAGTCTGCAGCACTCAGTGCTACACCCTGGCAGAGCCTGCTACGCCACTGACCCCAAACTGAATCAGCAATTTCCGTTCCTTTGTTCACATCAGCTGCGTGAAGAGGGGAGAACTGCTATGTGGGCGACATCATCCCAACCATAGCTAATGCCCAAGCACTCATTTTATTGCCATGGAATGGTCCATATCGCTTCGGTACTGAAAGAGGCCATGCACAGTAAAATAATGGTTATTAAAATATTCTTCCTTTTCAGAAAACAGGCTAGCCCTAATTACCTGCTAGTGCTGTTCCAAGTAGCCTCTCGTCTACGCTTCCCTTATATATATATATATAAGGGAAGCGTAGACGAGAGGCTACTAAGGTGGCTCGAAGTTCGACATGTTGTATGCCGGGCTGTGGCGTTAACCCGATAATGTGAAAACAATTCTTATTAATTGTTGTTTTAATTTAAGTCCAACTTATATACATACAAAATAGAATTTTTTCATTTAAAAAAAAAAGTATATCATTTTTTGGTGTAAATACAGTAGTTACAATGACAGAAATTATTTAGCTTAGTAATACAGAATAAAAAAAATATATTTTTGGACCAAAATTCTAATACCGTTTGCATAAATGTGTTACACATATGGTTAATGGTCATCTCCCCTACTAAGTAACCTTCAATGTTTTTAACTATTAATAGTGAAAAGTTGTAAAAGTTGTGTATTTTAATGAAAAAAATGCTTGCATAAGTGATTTAAAAATGAGAGTATTCGCTTTCAGAAAAGAATAAAGTTGCATCAGATTTTTTAATGGTCTTAAATATTTTGATGTCGAATTTTCACTATATTTTCTAGTATTCGAGATCTAAACGGGACGGACAGACAGAAACACGGACAGACATTCCACACAAAACTAATAGCGTCTTTTCCCCTATCGGTGGCCTCTAAAAAGAGATGAAGGTTGTTTGGTAAATAGACAGTGTAACAGTGAAGTACGTATGCCATTAGATTGTCTGTATTCCCGTTTACGTCAGATATAAGTATAGCTTAGTGCAGTGTTTCCCAAACTTTTTCTTAACGGAACAATTCGCACATTCAGAGAATTTAGAGGAACAGTGTGCTTATTTTTTAGATTTGATTTTTTAAATTTGTTTATATTTTAAAAATTCAGCCACATTAAAAATTAAGCTCTTTTTTTTTTTGAAGCATACAATTATATATATATATATATATAAATATACTAGGGGTGCACCGGATAGTCCCTCCGGCTCCGGCTTCTGGCGAATATCCGGCATTTTTTACTATCCGGTGCTATCCGGCTCCGGTCGGATATCACTACCGGATAGTAAACCGGATAGCAAAAAATACACCTATTTAATATGCATATAGTGGACCTCGTTCCATTACTGTCTGTTATAGAATGTATTAATGTTTATATGAAAACAAAATAATGTGCTTTAAAATAGAGCCATTATAAATATGCACCAAATATCGTTTATTATAAAGACAAGGCATGTTAATAACTTAATAAAAATAGAGATGAAACTTTACATCATAAATGCGCTTTACATACAGAGATGCAATGGCTGGCACTTTTTTCAATTTGTCTTGACCTTAGATTAAGTTAGTTAACATGTTAAAATGCTACATTCCTTGACTACGTCATGCTGACCAAACGTCTGTCTAGCTGTGCGGGTATATCTCCAGAGGTAGAGATGAACAACTCCCACCCCCTTTTATTTGTTTAATCCATCACATTGAGTTTTTTATAGGCAGGTAACCACAAGTTAAATACGATGGACGTAGGTTTAATGTCAGCGTATAGACACTCTCTAGTGGTCACACCTTTCGAGGGAACTGAGTTTGTTTACTTAGTAGTTAATCTTTATTTGGGGGGAAGCTGGACTACAAGAGCCACACCTCTAAGGTAACCAGGTATATTTCTAGATGAACAACTCCCTCCCCTTTTATTTGTTTAGCCCATCACATTGAGTTCATTGATTGACAGGTGACCCCAAGTCAGATACGATGGACGTAAGCACTCTCTAGAGGTCACACGAGGGAACTAGGTTTGTTAATGGGGGGGGGGGGGACTAGACTTATAAATTCGTATTACATACGTAGCAGCGATGTCTGGCACACTAGCTTGTCTTGACCTTTGAGTGGTCTAGTAAACATGTCATATTCCTTAACTACGTCACGCTGATAATCTGTCTAGATGTGCGGGTATATCACCAGAGGTAGAGATGAGCTACCCCCATCTCCTTTTGTTTGTTTAGTCCATAATATTGAGTTCACAGATAGGCAGCTGACCACATTAAGCCAGATGTCAACGTGTTGACACTGTCTATAGAGGTCACATCTTATGAGGGAACTGAGTTTGTTTACTTGGAGTAGAATTTTTATTAGGGGCGGGACTACAAGCGAATCTCTATAAGGTTAATTTGGTATGAGTTTGTTTATTATGAGATAGGTTGTCAATCAAAGGTCTGGACCACAAACCACACCTTTTATACTATTGGACGGGTAATAAGTTTGTTTACTTTGAGTTAAGTCTCAATTATATGTCAGGACTACAAGCCAAACAGACACTGACCAAGGGTATCTTTAAACGGAGGGCTCAAGAGACTCAACACCCCCAACTTCTTATTTGTTTAATCCATGACAATGTATTGATAGAGAATATAAACATTGACCATTCTTAAGCCAGAATGGATTAACGCAAATTGTTAAGACATATTGACACTGTCTAGAGGTCACTAGATGATGACACTAAGTTTGTTTACTTGGAGAGAAATGTCAATTAGAGCGCTGAACTACAGGACACACCCCTACAAGTATTTTGTTACACAAGCCACGGGTATAAAAGTGGCTTGCAAGGGCATTTAGTAAATTGAAAACTAATAACAATGGCTGATAAAAAGTCATCACTTATATGGCGTTACATTAATGTCAAAACAATGGACAACTCTAAAGCAGTTTGCAATGCTTGTAAAATAGTTCTGTCACGTGGTAAACTAGGCAAACCTAAAGACTTCTTAACCAGCAATATGATTAGTCATCTACGCTCGAAACACCCAGACTTATTCAACGAAATGAGTGCATTGAAATCAGCATCAAGTAATATCACTGCCTGTGCCAGTACGTCTACGAGCTCCAGTGATTCGTTAAGCCTCACACACAAGCAGCAACCAGGGATTAAAGATTTCTTAGACAAAGCTAAATTGTGGTATATTAATAGTGATAATGCTAAACGCATTCACTTGGCCATAGCAAAGATGATTGCAACTGACATGGAACCTTACCAAGTAGTTGAAAAACCTGGATGTATTGGACTTTTAAAAGTACTGGAGAAAAGATACACTGTGCTTAGTCGCAAATATTTTACAGATCGCGTTATTCCAGATATTTACGACAATAACTTTAAATCTTACTCTTGTGTTATGTGTGTGTCTTGATTGAATCACAATATTCTTAATAAAATTTAAGAGTGTCATTAACTCCTCGTTATTACTGGAATTACTTAAGATATTTACTAAGCCACTTTCTGTATAAGGTACGGTTTGTGGCCTTTAAAACACGAGCCTAATGACAAGTTGATGGTGTAAAATACATGAACACAAACATCTACCCACTATACAACTTAGATTGTACTTAAGAGAGATTTACGCTATAAAACCAAGATTGAACTTTACCTTTGAAAGATTTGCATTAGTTACATGTAAGTTTATATATTCTGCATGAGTTATCCCACATTCTACTTTACAATTAGCGGCCTCATACATACGCACAAACCATCTCATGTTACAAAGATTAGTTTATGATAAGCATATCTGTATAAAAAAATGCTGTTGATTTTAATTTATCAATCAGTGATAGAGTTTAAAGTAAGAAAGTAATAACAAAATAATATGAATATAGGTATGTTATATAGAAGATTTGCAAAAACTTCAGTAAAACGAGCTGTTTGAGTCTTGTAGGTATTCGGCTCCGGCCGAATATCTAATTTTACTATCCGATTATATCCGGCTCCGGCCGGATATCAAAAAGTACTATTCGGTGCACCCCTAATATATACAGTGAGGGAGAGAGAGAGTTACTATATAAGCATATGCATGTACAAGAAAAACAAAAAAAAAAAGATTAAAAAAAAAAAACAAAGCTTATATTAATCGTAGTTGTATCAATAATCTGGATCAGTAATGTATTTAAATTTGTAATAGATCTAGACAAACAACAATAGATCTTTGCAATTAGAAATATTTTTGCCAATTGTTTTTGTTTAGCGCAATTTCATGATTTTAACTTTCTCAATACGCTGTAATCCTATCATTTAACTGAACCATTTGGAAATGAGTGGAGAAAGAAAGGGGTAACTGGGTGATCGCTTTTTAAATGCATATATATAAACAAAGAATATTGAGCTACCTGTTTTGGAAATCGTGTGTTTACGCCTCCTCAGACTCTTCAAGAATACACACCAACCACTAAGCCAACGAAGCTCTAATAAAAAAGAATGTTTTATAATTAGCTTTTGTTGGTTCAAACTTTAAATTGACGATTTACAAAATATAAAGTGGGCGAACTCAACTTATTCCACCTTATGAGTCAAATGCACTTTCTGTCCCTTGTTTGAGATACGAAACAAAAAAATATTCATTACTAATAGCTAATTAACTATTAATTGAAAGATAAAAAGAAATAATTGTGTTAAGTTTCAACTTGATCTGAAACGAACGTAAGAAAAATGATTGTCTTTCCTTTGCTAGTTTTTTTAATGGCTTCCCAGCTGTTTCCTGTCCTCTCGGCTTCATCTAGTATACTGCTTCCCCACGTTCATTTTGACCGAACCATCTCCAAATCTCCATAAGTGTAAGAGAAATAACTTGTACTAACTTTTTTAATAGGCAGACATGCAAAGTGAGTTGATATAAACTTTTTACCAGACAGACATGCAAAGTGAGTTGATATAAACTTTTTACCAGACAGACATGCAAAGTGAGTTGATATAAACTTTTTACCAGACAGACATGCAAAGTGAGTTGATATAAACTTTTTACCAGACAGACATGCAAAGTAAGTTGATATAAACTTTTTACCAGACATGCAAAGTAAGTTGATACAAACTTTTTAATATCTTGAATGGCGTCAAGCCTGTTTGTACACTTAGACTTTGTTGCAAGATAAGAAAATCCTGTTTTGCAGATGGTAGGAATCAGAAGCACTTATAAAGATACCATGTTTTAAATAGTGTGGGTGCTTTTATAAAAGACTCCATCAGAAATCATTAAATAGTTGATCTTTTATTGTATGTTTCAATATAGTTTCACATCTAAATCAGTTCAAAGTTCATAGTGATTTTATACAATTTTTTTTTACCAAGAATAACTAATTAAAAAAAAAATACTTTTTTTTTTCGTGCATTTACTTAGAGATTCATTCACGTGAAGGCAAACTGGCTAATTATTAGTAATTATTCCTGTCGTTTGTTTTGGAACACATAATCAAGCCTCGCGGAACACTAGCATTCAGAGAAACAGTTGAGGAATCACTGGTTTAGTGATAATGTAATGCTTGAGACGAAGCGACAATACTAACTAGCTTCCTAAGCGATGTCAAATGACCAACAAAGTGTAAACCTCTTGTCAGAAGAATCCCGAAACAAAATGAACTTAATATTAAAAAAAAAAACTCTGAACAAAATGACACAATGATCCACATACACATCAACACTCACAGTAGCTGTCAAGCAAATTTTGTTTTAATGTTGATTCGTAAGTTGATTTCAAGTCGACGGAACCAACACTTCTGTTGTCAGGCGATGGCGCACCACCAAATATGGACACTACCCAGCCTGCCACTTCAGTTTTCCCAGAATACAGTCGCCGCCATTTTTCTTTTTTGCTCTTTGTGTTTTTTCTCTTAAAGAGACTCCAACTATCATACACAATTACATGAAATTATACTGAAATATATATATATATCCATTACTTATTACTTACTCAGGTATCTTTTTTTTTCACTTTCGATTTAAATACATTCCGTTTTTATTTGCATCTTTCTAGACTTATTGAGAGTCCAATCGATATTTTTAGACTTATTTTAATAAATCAATACTACTGTGTCCCCATAGAAATTTCCAATATGTATGGAACTATTTTCATGTATTCTTAATGTAATGGATTCCGTTGTGTAATTTCGGTTTTCCGATCAATTTTTTGGCGTTTTATGTATACCAAGAAGATGGAGGATAAGAATGGAGGTTATTAATGGCCTCTTTCAGCGAAAAAAAAGTGTCATGGAAGGCCTTCGCGCAGTTTAGATCGATAGCTTTTTGCCACGTCACAGGTCTGTACAACGTGTCAACACGCTATTGGTCTCAACTGTTCAAAGGCTGCGATGTTTCAGGTCAGTTTTCAGGCTTTCTATGACCACGGGTCTTGCTTTCACTTGTTGATTACCTAGAGTACCTTATCGTGTTGCTGCAGACACCTTTTCTGGAGAGTTATCTCCTGCCGCATACAATGCAAGTAGCAGAGTAGTAAAATGTTTGGTTTCCGCAATGGGTGTCCTGGGTTTGAATCTCGGTCAAGACTTGGATTTTGAATTTCGGATACTTTAGGAGGCCTCTGGTTCCACCCAGGTGTAATGGGTATCCGACATTAAAGTATAGACATTTGGTCGTTGTGCTGGCCACATGGCACTGTCGTTAACAGTGGGCCACATTAACATCATCTTCCCTGTGAGAGACAAAGAGAGGGAGGGGAGAGAGACAAAGAGAGGGAGGGGAGAGAGAGAAAGAGAAGGAGGGGAGAGAGACAAAGAGAGGAAGGGTAGAGAGAGAAAGAGAGGGAGGGTAGAGAGAGAAAGAGAGGGAGAGTAGAGAAAAAAAGAGAGGGAGGGTAGAGAGAGAAAGAGAGGGAGGGTAGAGAGAGAAAGAGAGGGAGGGTAGAGAGACAAAGAGAGGGAGGGTAGAGAGAGAAAGAGAGGGAGGGTAGAGAGAGAAAGAGAGGGAGGGTAGAGAGAAAGAGAGGGAGGGTAGAGAGAGAAAGAGAGGGAGGGTAGAGAGAGAAAGAGAGAGAGGGGAGAGAGAGAAAGAGAGGGAGGGTAGAGAGAGAAAGAGAGGGAGGGGAGAGAGAGAAAGAGAGAGAGGGGAGAGAGAGAAAGAGAGGGAGGGTAGAGAGAGAAAAAGAGGGAGGGTAGAGAGAGAAAGAGAGGGAGGTTAGAGAGATAAAGAGAGGGAGGGTAAAGAGAGAAAGAGAGTGAGGGTAGAGAGAGAAACAGAAGGAGGGAGGGTAGAGAGAGAGAAAAAGTAGATAGTGAAAGAGAGGGAGGGTACAGAGAGAAAGAGAGGGATGGTAGAGAGACAAAGAGAGGGAGGGTAGAGACAGAAAGAGAGGGAGGGTAGAGAGAGAAAGAGAGGGAGGGAAGAGAGAAAGAGAGGGAGAGGAGAGAGAGAAAGAGAGGGAGGGGAGAGAGAGAAAGAGAGGGAGGGAGGGGAGAGAGAGAAAGAGAGGGAGGGGAGAGAGAGAAAGAGAGGGAGGGGAGAGAGAAAAAGAGGGAGGGTAGAGAGAGAAAGAGATGGAGGGTAGAGAGAGAAAGAGAAGGAGGGTAGAGAGAGAATGAGAGGGAGGGTAGAGAGAGAAATAGAAGGAGGGTAGAGAGAGAAAGAGAGGGAGGGTAGAGAGAGAAAGAGAGGGAGGGTAGAGAGAGAAAGAGAGGGAAGGTAGAGAGAGAAAGAGAGGAAGGGTAAAGAGAGAAAGAAAGGGAGGGTAGAGAGAGAAAGAGAGTTAGGGTGGAGAGAGAAAGAGAGAAAGGGTAGAGAGAGAAAGAGAGGGAGGGTACAGAGAGAAAGAGAGGGAGGGTAGAGACATAAAGATAGGGAGGGTAGAGAGAGAAAGAGAGGGAGGGGAGAGAGAGAAAGAGAGTGAGGGGAGAGAGAGAAAGAGAGGGAGGGGAGAGGGAGAAAGAGAGGGAGGGGAGAGAGAGAAAAAGAGAGAGGGGAAAGAGAGAAAGAGAGGGAGGGTACAGAGAGAAAAAGAGGGAGGGTAGAGAGAGAAAGAGATGGAGGGTAGATAGAGAAAGAGAGGGAGGGTACAGAGAGAAAGAGAGGGATGGTAGAGAGAGAAAGAGAGGGAGGGTAGAGACAGAAAGAGAGGGAGGGTAGAGAGAGAAAGAGAGGGAGGGGAGAGAGAGAAAGAGAGGGAGGGGAGAGAGAGAAAGAGAGGGAGGGGAGAGAGAGAAAGAGAGGGAGGGAGGGGAGAGAGAGAAAGAGAGGGAGGGGAGAAAGAGAAAGAGAGGGAGGGGAGAGAGAAAAAGAGGGAGGGTAGAGAGAGAAAGAGAGGGAAGGTAGAGAGAGAAAGAGAGGAAGGGTAGAGAGAGAAAGAGAGGGAGGGTAGAGAGAGAAAGAGAGGGAGGGTAGAGAGAGAAAGAGAGAAAGGGTAGAGAGAGAAAGAGAGGGAGGGTACAGAGAGAAAGAGAGGGAGGGTAGAGACATAAAGAGAGGGAGGGTAGAGAAAGAAAGAGAGGGGAGGGTAGAGAGAGAAAGAGAGGGAGGGGAGAGAGAGAAAGAGAGGGAGGGGAGAGAGAGAAATAGAGGGAGGGGAGAGAGAGAAAGAGAGAGAGAAGAGAGAGAAAGAGAGGGAGGGTAGAGAGAGAAAAAGAGGGAGGGTAGAGAGAGAAAGAGAGGGAGGGTAGAGAGAGAAAGAGAGGGAGGGTAGAGAGAGAAAGAGAGAAAGGGTAGAGAGAGAAAGAGAGTGGGGTACAGAGAGAAAGAGACGGATGGTAGAGAGAGAAAGAGAGGGAGGGTAGAGACAGAAAGAGAGGGAGGGTAGAGAGAGAAAGAGAGGGAGTGGAGAGAGAGAAAGAGAGGGAGGGGAGAGAGAGAAAGAGAGGGAGGGAGGGGAGAGAGAGAAAGAGAGGGAGGGGAGAGAGAGAAAGAGAGGGAGGGGAGAGAGAAAAAGAGGGAGGGGAGAGAGACAAAGAGATGGAGGGGAGAGAGAAAAAGAGGGAGGGTAGAGAGAGAAAGAGATGGAGGGTAGAGAGAGAAAGAGAAGGAGGGTAGAGAGAGAAAGAGAGGGAGAGTAGAGAGAGAAAGAGAGGGAGGGAAGAGAGAGAAAGAGAGGGAAGATAGAGAGAGAGAAAGAGAGGAAGGGTAGAGAGAGAGAGAGAGGGAGGGTAGAGAGATAAAGAGCGGGAGGGGAGAGAGAGAAAGAGAAGAAGGGTAGAGAGAGAAAGAGAGGGAGGGTAGAGAGAGAAAGAGAGGGAATGTAGAGAGAGAAAGAGAGGAAGGGTATAGAGAGAAAGAGAGGGAGGGTAGAGAGAGAAAGAGAGGGAGGGTAGATAGAGAAAGAGAGGAAGGGTAGATAGAGAAAGAGAGGGAGGGTAGAGAGAGAGGGAGGGTAGAGAGTGAATAAGAGGGAGGGTAGAGAGAGAAAGTGAGGGAGGGTAGAGAGAGAAAGAGAGGGAGGGTAAAGAGAGAAAGAGAGGGAGGGTAGAGAGAGAAACAGAGGGAGGGTAGAGAGAGAAAGAGAGGGAGGGCAGAGAGAGAAAGAGAAGGAGGGTAGAGAGACAAAGAGAGGGAGGGTAGAGAGAGAAAGAGAGGTAGGGTAGAGAGAGAAAGAGAGGGAGGGGAGAGAGAGAAAGAGAAGGAGGGGAGAGAGAGAAAGAGAAGGAGGGGAGAGAAAGAAAGAGAGGGAGGGTAGAGAGAGAAAGAGAGGAAGGGAGAGAGAGAGAGAGGAAGGGAGAGAGAGAAATAGAGTGAGGGGAGAGAGGGAGAGAAAGAGAGGGAGAGTAGAGAGAGAAAGAGAGGGAGGGTAGAAAGACAAAGAGAGAGAGGGGAGAGAGACAAAGAGAGGGATGGGAGAGAGACAAAGAGACGGAGGGGAGAGAGACAAAGAGAGAGAGAGGGGAGAGAGAAAGAGAGGGAGGGGAGAGAGACAAAGAGAGGGAAGGGAGAGAGACAAAGAGAGAAAGGGGAGAGACAAAGAGAGGTAGGGGAGAGAGAAAGAGAGGGAGGAGAGAGAGACAAAGAGAGGGAGGGGAGAGATACAAAGAGAGGGAGGGGAGAGAGACAAAGAGAGGGAGGGGAGAGAGAAAGAGAGGGAGGGGAGAGAGAGAAAGAGAGGGAGGGGAGAGACAAAGAGAGGGAGGGGAGAGAGACAAAGAGAGGGAGGGGAGAGAGAAAGAGAATGAGGGTAGAGAGACAAAGAGAGGGAGGGCAGAGAGACAAAGAGAGAAAGGGGAGAGAGAAAAGAGAGAGGGAGGGGAGAGAGAAAGAGAGGGAGAGGAGAGAGAGAAATAGAGGGAGGGGAGAGAGAGAAATAGAGGGAGGGGAGAGAGAAAGAAAGGGAGGGGAGAGAGACAAAGAGAGGGAAGGGAGAGACAAAGAAAGGGAGGGTAGAGAGAAAGAGAGGGAGGGTAGAGAGAGAAAGAGAGGGAGGGTAAAGAGAGAAAGAGAAGGAGGGTAGAGAGAGAAAGAGAGGAAGGGTAGAGAGAGAAAGAGAGGGAGGGTAGAAAGACAAAGAGAGGGAGGGTAGAGAGACAAAGAGAGGGAGGGTAGAGAGAAAGAGAGGGAGGGGAGAGAGAGACAGAGAGGGAGGGGAGAGACAAAGAGAGGGACGGGAGAGAGACAAAGAGAGGGAGGGGAGAGAGAAAGAGAATGAGGGTAGAGAGACAAAGAGAGGGAGGGCAGAGAGACAAAGAGAGAAAGGGGAGAGAGAAAAGAGAGAGGGAGGGGAGAGAGAAAGAGAGGGAGGGGAGAGAGAGAAATAGAGGGAGGGGAGAGAGAGAAATAGAGGGAGGGGAGAGAGAAAGAGAGGGAGGGGAGAGAGACAAAGAGAGGGAGGGGAGAGACAAAGAAAGGGAGGGTAGAGAGAAAGAGAGGGAGGGTAGAGAGAGAAAGAGAGGGAGGGTAAAGAGAGAAAGAGAAGGAGGGTAGAGAGAGAAAGAGAGGAAGGGTAGAGAGAGAAAGAGAGGGAGGGGAGAGAGACAAAGAGAGGGAGGGTAGAGAGACAAAGAGAGGGAGGGTAGAGAGAAAGAGAGGGAGGGGAGAGAGAGACAGAGAGGGAGGGGAGAGACAAAGAGAGGGAGGGGAGAGAGACAAAGAGAGGGAGGGGAGAGAGAAAAGAGAGAGGGAGGGGAGAGAGAAAGAGAGGGAGGGGAGAGAGAGAAATAGAGGGAGGGGAGAGAGAGAAATAGAGGAAGCAAGAGAGAAAGAGAGGGAGGGGAGAGAGACAAAGAGAGGGAGGGGAGAGACAAAGAAAGGGAGGGTAGAGAGAAAGAGAGGGAGGGTAGAGAGAGAAGGAGAGGGAGGGTAGAAAGACAAAGAGAGGGAGGGGAGAGAGACAAAGAGAGGGATGGGAGAGAGACAAAGAGAGGGAGGGGAGAGAGACAAAGAGAGGGAGGGGAGAGATACAAAGAGAGGGAGGGTAGAGAGAAAGAGAGGGAGGGGAGAGAGAGAAAGAGAGGGAGGGGAGAGACAAAGAGAGGGAGGGGAGAGAGACAAAGAGAGGGAGGGGAGACAGAAAGAGAATGAGGGTAGAGAGACAAAGAGAGGGAGGGCAGAGAGACAAAGAGAGAAAGGGGAGAGAGAAAAGAGAGAGGGACGGGTTAGGGAAAGAGAGGGAGGGGAGAGAGAGAAATAGAGGGAGGGGAGAGAGAAAGAGAGGGAGGGGAGAGAGAGAAAGAGAGGGAAGATAGAGAGAGAGAAAGAGAGGAAGGGTAGAGAGAGAGAGAGAGGGAGGGTAGAGAGATAAAGAGCGGGAGGGGAGAGAGAGAAAGAGAAGAAGGGTAGAGAGAGAAAGAGAGGGAGGGTAGAGAGAGAAAGAGAGGGAATGTAGAGAGAGAAAGAGAGGAAGGGTATAGAGAGAAAGAGAGGGAGGGTAGAGAGAGAAAGAGAGGGAGGGTAGATAGAGAAAGAGAGGAAGGGTAGAAAGAGAAAGAGAGGGAGGGTAGAGAGAGAGGGAGGGTAGAGAGTGAATGAGAGGGAGGGTAGAGAGAGAAAGTGAGGGAGGGTAGAGAGAGAAAGAGAGGGAGGGTAAAGAGAGAAAGAGAGGGAGGGTAGAGAGAGAAACAGAGGGAGGTAGAGAGAGAAAGAGAGGGCGGGCAGAGAGAGAAAGAGAAGGAGGGTAGAGAGACAAAGAGAGGGAGGGTAGAGAGAGAAAGAGAGGTAGGGTAGAGAGAGAAAGAGAGGGAGGGGAGAGAGAGAAAGAGAAGGAGGGAGAGAGAGAAAGAGAAGGAGGGGAGAGAAAGAAAGAGAGGGAGGGTAGAGAGAGAAAGAGAGGAAGGGAGAGAGAGAGAGAGGAAGGGAGAGAGAGAATAAGAGTGAGGGGAGAGAGGGAGAGAAAGAGAGGGAGAGTAGAGAGAGAAAGAGAGGGAGGGTAGAAAGACAAAGACAGAGAGGGGAGAGAGACAAAGAGAGGGATGGGAGAGAGACAAAGAGACGGAGGGGAGAGAGACAAGAGAGAGAGAGGGGAGAGAGAAAGAGAGGGAGGGGAGAGAGACAAAGAGAGGGAAGGGAGAGAGACAAAGAGAGAAAGGGGAGAGACAAAGAGAGGTAGGGGAGAGAGAAAGAGAGGGAGGAGAGAGAGACAAAGAGAGGGAGGGGAGAGATACAAAGAGAGGGAGGGGAGAGAGACAAAGAGAGGGAGGGTAGAGAGAAAGAGAGGGAGGGGAGAGAGAGAAAGAGAGGGAGGGGAGAGACAAAGAGAGGGAGGGGAGAGAGACAAAGAGAGGGAGGGGAGAGAGAAAGAGAATGAGGGTAGAGAGACAAAGAGAGGGAGGGCAGAGAGACAAAGAGAGAAAGGGGAGAGAGAAAAGAGAGAGGGAGGGGAGAGAGAAAGAGAATGAGGGTAGAGAGACAAAGAGAGGGAGGGCAGAGAGACAAAGAGAGAAAGGGGAGAGAGAAAAGAGAGAGGGAGGGGAGAGAGAAAGAGAGGGAGGGGGAGAGAGAGAAATAGAGGGAGGGGAGAGAGAGAAATAGAGGGAGGGGAGAGAGAAAGAGAGGGAGGGGAGAGAGACAAAGAGAGGGAGGGGAGAGACAAAGAAAGGGAGGGTAGAGAGAAAGAGAGGGAGGGTAGAGAGAGAAAGAGAGGGAGGGTAAAGAGAGAAAGAGAAGGAGGGTAGAGAGAGAAAGAGAGGAAGGGTAGAGAGAGAAAGAGAGGGAGGGTAGAAAGACAAAGAGAGGGAGGGTAGAGAGACAAAGAGAGGGAGGGTAGAGAGAAAGAGAGGGAGGGGAGAGAGAGACAGAGAGGGAGGGGAGAGACAAAGAGAGGGAGGGGAGAGAGACAAAGAGAGGGAGGGGAGAGAGACAAAGAGAGGGAGGGGAGAGAGAAAGAGAATGAGGGTAGAGAGACAAAGAGAGGGAGGGCAGAGAGACAAAGAGAGAAAGGGGAGAGAGAAAAGAGTGAGGGAGGGGAGAGAGAAAGAGAGGGAGGGGAGAGAGAGAAATAGAGGGAGGGGAGAGAGACAAAGAGAGGGAGGGGGAGAGATACAAAGAGAGGGAGGGGAGAGAGACAAAGAGAGGGAGGGTAGAGAGAAAGAGAGGGAGGGGAGAGAGAGAAAGAGAGGGAGGGGAGAGACAAAGAGAGGGAGGGGAGAGAGACAAAGAGAGTGAGGGGAGACAGAAAGAGAATGAGGGTAGAGAGACAAAGAGAGGGAGGGCAGAGAGACAAAGAGAGAAAGGGGAGAGAGAAAAGAGAGAGGGACGGGTTAGGGAAAGAGAGGGAGGGGAGAGAGAGAAATAGAGGGAGGGGAGAGAGAAAGAGAGGGAGGGGAGAGAGACAAAGAGAGGGAGGAGAGAGACAAAGAAAGGGAGGGTAGAGAGAAAGAGAGGGAGGGTAGAGAGAGAAAGAGAGGGAGGGTAAAGAGAGAAAGAGAAGGAGGGTAGAGAGAGAAAGAGAGGAATGGTAGAAAGAGAAAGAGAGGGAGGGTAGAGAGAGAAAGAGAGGGAGGGTAGAAAGACAAAGAGAAGGAGGGGAGAGAGACAAAGAGAGGGAGGGGAGAGAGACAAAGAGAGGGAGGGGAGAGAGACAAAGAGAGGGAGGGGAGAGAGAAAGAGAGGGAGGGGAGAGAGAAAAATAGAGAGAAGGGAGAGAGACAAAGAGAGAAAGGGGAGAGACAAAGAGAGGTAGGAGAGAGACAAAGAGAGGTTGGGGAGAGAGAAAGAGAGGGAGGAGAGAGAGACAAAGAGAGGGAGGGGAGAAAGACAAAGAGAGGGAGGGGAGAGAGGACAAAGAGAGAGAGGGGTAGAGAGAAAGAGAGGGAGGGTAGAGAGAGAAAGAGAGGGAGGGGAGAGACAAAGAGAGGGAGGGGAGAGAGACAAAGAAAGGCAGGGGAGAGAGAAAGAGAATGAGGGTAGAGAGACAAAGAGAGGGAGGGCAGAGAGACAAAGAGAGAAAGGGTAGAGAGACAAAGAGAGGGAGTGGAGAGAGAAAGAGAGGGAGGGGAGACAGAGAAATAGAGGGAGGGGAGAGAGAGAAATAAAGGGAGGGGAGAGAGAAAGAGAGGGAGGGGTGAGAGACAAAGAGAGGGAGGGTAGAGAGAAAGAGAGGGAGGATAGAGAGAGAAAGAGAGGGAGGGGAGAGAGACAAAGAGAGGGAGGGGAGAGACACAAAGAGAGGGAGGGGAGAGAGACTAAGAGAGGGCGGGGAGAGAGAGAAAGAGAAGGAGGGTAGAGAGAAAGAGAGGGAGGTTAGAGAGAGAAAGAGAGGGAGGGTAGAGAGAAAGAGAGGGAGGTTAGAGAGAGAAAGAGAGGGAGGGGAGAGAGACAAAGAGAGGGAGGGTAGAGAGACAAAGAGAGGGAGGGGAGAGAGAAAGAGTGGGAGGGTAGAGAGAAAGAGAGGGAGGGTAGAGAGAAAGAGAGAGAGGGTAGAGAAAGAGTAGGAGGGGAGAGAGACAAAGAGAGGGAGGGGAGAGAGAGAAAGAGAGGGAGGGGAGAGAGACAAAGAGAGGGAGGGGAGAGAGAGAAAGAGAGGGAGGGGAGAGACAAAGAGAGGGAGGGGAGATAGACAAAGAGAGGGAGGGGAGAGAGAAAGAGAGGGAGGGGAGAGAGACAAAGAGACGGAGGGGAGAGAGAGAAAGAGATGGAGGGGAGAGAGAAAGAGAGGGAGGGTAGAGAGACAAAGAGAGGGAGGGTAGAGAGAGAAAGAGAGGGAGGGGAGAGAGAAAGAGAGGGAGGGTAGAGAGAGAAAGAGAGGGAGGGGAGAGAGACAAAGAGAGGGAAGGGAGAGAGACAAAGAGAGGGAGGGTAGAGAGACAAAGAGAGGGAGGGGAGAGAGACAAAGAGAGGGAGGGGAGAGAGACAAAGAGAGGGAGGGGATAGAGAAAGAGAGATAGGGTAGAGTGACAAAGAGAGGGAGGGGAGAGAGACAAAGATAGAAAGGGGAGAGAGACAAAGAGAGAAAGGGGAGAGAGACAAAGAGAGGGAGGGGAGAGAGAAAGAGAGGAAAGGAGAGAGAGAAATAGAGGGAGGGGAGAGAGAAAGAGAGGGAGGGGAGAGAGACAAAGAGAGGGAGGGGAGAGAGACAAAGAGAGGGAGGGGAGAGAGAAAGAGAGGGAGGGTAGAGAGAAAGAGAGAGAGGGTAGAGAAAGAGTAGGAGGGGAGAGAGACAAAGAGAGGGAGGGGAGAGAGAGAAAGAGAGGGAGGGGAGAGAGACAAAGAGAGGGAGGGGAGAGAGAGAAAGAGAGGGAGGGGAGAGACAAAGAGATGGAGGGGAGATAGACAAAGAGAGGGAGGGGAGAGAGAAAGAGAGGGAGGGGAGAGAGACAAAGAGACAGAGGGGAGAGAGAGAAAGAGATGGAGGGGAGAGAGAAAGAGAGGGAGGGTAGAGAGACAAAGAGAGGGAGGGTAGAGAGAGAAAGAGAGGGAGGGGAGAGAGAAAGAGAGGGAGGGTAGAGAGAGAAAGAGAGGGAGGGGAGAGAGACAAAGAGAGGGAAGGGAGAGAGACAAAGAGAGGGAGGGTAGAGAGACAAAGAGAGGGAGGGGAGAGAGACAAAGAGAGGGAGGGGAGAGAGACAAAGAGAGGGAGGGGATAGAGAAAGAGAGATAGGGTAGAGTGACAAAGAGAGGGAGGGGAGAGAGACAAAGATAGAAAGGGGAGAGAGACAAAGAGAGAAAGGGGAGAGAGACAAAGAGAGGGAGGGGAGAGAGAAAGAGAGGGAAAGGGAGAGAGAGAAATAGAGGGAGGGGAGAGAGAAAGAGAGGGAGGGGAGAGAGACAAAGAGAGGGAGGGGAGAGAGACAAAGAGAGGGAGGGGAGAGAGAAAGAGAGGGAGGGGACAGAGGGAGAGACAATGAGAGGGAGGGGAGAGAGAGAGAAAGAGACAGAGGGGAAATGTAGAGATGATAGGGCTTGCTAACAAATTTCTCCTTTCAGGGTTTTTTTAGGGTGAAGAGTAAGTTGGAGATGATGTTTTGAGCTGTAGATTGTCTCTAGAAGGAGAGGAGATAATCCTGTAGTTTCGATAGAGCCTGTTCATTCACTCTCTCCCAGCTAGGATTTACTGATTTACATTTGTAAGATCTATAGGATAGTGTCACTATTTAATTCTAGAAAGAGAAATATTCCCAATTATTGTAATAGAACTGGTCACTTTTTACTTTTCCAGCTTTCTTCTGAATGGGTGGATAGATTTTTTAATTTTTTGTTTTTTGAGGTTATCCCTACTCTTTATGCAATAACATAGTCCCAACATATCCAGGTGTTTTTTTTTTCTCTTGTTAGTAAATGTATTACAAACATGTCGGTCAATTTGGGCGTCTAGTAGCTAGTCAGTTAAATTCCTTTTGGACTTTGTTTTGTTCTGGAAATCTGCTATTATCATTTTTTGCTAGCATGCAACTTGTTATCGAGTAAAAATGTTAATACGAACGACATTCAAACTGTGGCAAGAAAGAACTTCGCCTCGTATTACGCTTGTGCGATTAGAAATATTTTGACTTTGTGTACTTATTAAACGCTATTTTTAACTTTCTCAATACTCTATAGTCCTATCTGAATAAGTTGGGAAAATGGAGGATGGGGGGGGGGGCTGGAGAAATAAAGGGATATCTGGATGAATCTTTACAGTATTCAATTAAATTCAGTATTCAAGCCTCCTCAAGCCAACATCCCAACCACTATGCCACTGCTAGTGAGGCGCCAATGAAAATGAAGATTGTGTAGTGATCTATGGTTTGTATAAAGTTTGCTTGACCTATAAAGTGGACAAATTCAGCTTATACCACCACTTCAGTCAAGTACAATTTATTTCCCTTGTTCGAATTTTAAAAAAATTGACTCTTGTGTTGTCAGGTAAAAAAAAAATAAGTGTGCAAAACTTCATCCTGATCTGAGATTGAGAGTTCAACAAATAACCTTAACAAACTTTACCCAAGACAGACAGACAGACAGTGAGTTTTGAAATTCAACACTTATGGTGTACTCTAATATCTCTTGCTAGTGCTTTAGATTAATTTTATTTGTTATTATATCTGCCTTAATGTTCAGTAGGTTCATGGTTCAAACATTTCAAAACATTGCTGCCGAAAGTAATGTCTTATATTAGTGTTCACCCCGTTATTGTTAGATCCTGGTTATGTCATCGGTAATTTACGATGTAGCTCAATATCTGTGTCAGCCCACGATAAAGTAGACAATGTGTTTAGAATTATCTACGTACAGTAGTCTCAGGATGCAGATATATAAATTTAAGTGCCAATGAGTCATGTATATTTTCGAGGAAAAAGTAGATCTACAATCTACATGCATAAGAGATTAAGAGATAAGTCATAAAAATACAGTGACGTTTAGGAAGCAATAAACACTTAAGAATAGACCAGGAATGTAAATGTTTTTATAGTCTCTCTCTCTCTTTCTATCTCTTTCTCTTTTGTTCTCTTTCTTTCTCCCTCTCTCTCTTTCTCTCCCTCTTTCTGTCTTTTTATCTCACATTTTTATTTCTTTTTCTTTGTTTCTCTCTATTTCTCTCTTTTTTTTTCTCTCATTCCGTCTCTCTCTCTCTCTTTCTCTCACTTTCTGTCACTCTTTTTCTGCCCAAACTGTTGTGTTGGTTGTTTTTTTTTCCAAGTGCTCTTTCAAATTGTGTTATGTGTTCTTGTGGTCATTATATCGGCTTTGTATTCTTGTAGCTAGCCCAAATTTGTGCGTGAATAATATCTCTTTCTCTGTATGTGTGTCATTAAGTGTGCCATTTTCTGTGTCTCTCCAAGTGTGTCTCTTTATGGCTGTGTCACTCTAAGTGTGTCATTTTCTGTATGTGTCTAGTGTCTCTTACAGCACGCTCGCAGAAGCAGGCAACAATGAAGAGGTTCGTACAAGGAAAGGAAAAAACTTCACCATCCCTCCCCTTTCTGTCACCTCCTCAAATCAACACTTTTTTTATATTACCATTACTCATACAAACACAAGCTCATATATCATATCATATTTTGACTCTGGGGCGTTATATCGTGTTATTGTATATATCCGGGACTGTAAGATTCATTTTCTTTTCTTTTTGTAAATTTAACTAAATTCATTAATTCATTATCACTATTTACTTAATTAATAGCTTTTTTATTTATTTTCATTGATTCCTGTGTTGTTAGAGACAATGGATATTTGTGCAAAGTTTCAACTTGAGCTGAGATTGTAAAGTGGGAGGAATGACGTGGACAAATATTCTAGCAGACGGACAGACAAACAGACAGAGTGAGTTGACATACAAACGTGAATAAAAGCTAGAAGTCTTTCTTTACAATAAAATAGAATGAAATTTATTTCCCAAATACATTGTCAATAATTATGCAGTAAATTGCAGTAATATACAAAGTACATAATCTAATCACAAAATTGTCAAGGATTCTCAATTCATACACACCAACTTATTCTCTCCATCTAACTCCACACTTGTCTTATCTTCCATCAGCCATTAATATACAATGTGCATTATCTAATCACAAAATTTTCAAGGATTCTCAATTCATACACACCAACTTATTCTCTCCATCTAACTCCACACTTGTCTTATCTTCCATCAGCCCTCCCTTCTAATTGTAACAAATACAATACGTCCGGTGTTCTAAATATATCGTATCAGACATAGAACCTATGTTATATCATTCTACACACATACACGCACTCTAAAACAGAAGAAATAAATAAATAATAATTTATGTTTTTATCGGTTTCTCCTTAAAAATAATTTGGAAGCAATGTGTTTGTTCTGTGACATAAACTATGCCGGATTCGTTGTAGTGATAATACAATCAACTTGATGTGAATGTCACTAATGAACAATAGCGCGTCCAATAGTGCCTTCCCTATTTATAACTTTTTACAAAGCTCACTCTGTCTGTCTGTCTGTCTGGTGAAAAGTTTGTACATGTGATTTCTCCCATATCCAATCTTGGATCAAGTTTAAACTTTGCATAATTATTTATTGGCGTAGACATTAAATGAATAAATATTAAAAAAAAACAAAACAAATAAGTTAATTAATTACTGGTAGTTAATTATTTTGTTTGATACCAACAAGGAAAACAAATCCTTCAGCATTCACAGTTACGGCTAAATGTGTAGAGTTTCGTCTCCTTAGATAATTAGCCTCGTTTTTTTCTCCCACATCTAATCTCGGATCAAGTTGATGTTTTAAGCATTTTTTTTTACTTACTAAAAATGAATCAATTAAAAAATTTACCAAATTAGTTAATTAATTTTTGGTAATTAATTTTTTTTGTTTGGTATCGAATAAGGCAAATAACTTCTACATTCTTTAGATAAATAGTTGCGAGTGCGGAGTTTTTTCCCCTTATATAAGCTTTGTTCTTATAAAGAATTTTTTTTACAAGCAAGTTTCTAGATAAAACCTCGTCTGAAGTAGATACTGTGTCCTTAGAGTTGCCATTTTGTTCTTTTCTCTTTTGCAGTCTCAATTTTGTTTGCGTCAATTAAAGTTGCGTTTTTTTTTCTTTTAATGTATATTGCGATCCTTGTATTTGCTGGAGAGGAACCTATGCCTGATTTTTTGCCATCCAATTTTTTTGACTCTTGGCACCTCCGTAAGGTTTGCAGCAGCAATAATTGACAAGCCAACACACTCCAACTATAGCAGCGATTCCGAGTAATATAAAAACCACAAGTAAGATATACGACCATGGGGATGAAAGTCCCAACATTTCAAATCCTGTAAAGAGACACATGTAAAAAAAAAGTACTATAGACTTAGTCATGGTCATTCGCATTATTCTTCATTGGAAACAAGTTTATGAAAAGTTTTACCTTTTGTAACAGTGCATTGTAGAATGTAGCATTCGTTTTGTTTTTGATAATTAATAATAATAAAACTTGTCTTCGAGTCCGAAGATTAATGAATAAATATACAAAAATGGAATGCTTGTCTGTTGCTTAACTCTTTATATCCAAATCGACGATACCATCGTTGATTTTGACCTCATTAAATTAAATTAATGTTACATTTTTTTAACTTGACTTTGAATTAATTCTATACCAAATACAATATTTTCAAATAACAAACAACAAAGTTATTGAAGCCCAATCATAACAGGGGTAGTGAAATTGTAATGAGCAAATGAAGAATTCCTTCAAAACGTGGGAAAATAATTGCGGAAAGAGTTAATCATGGTCATACACATACTACTTCATTGGAAATAATTTTAAAATACGTCTTGTAAAATGTAGCATTTATATGTAGTTGTTTTTTTTATATAATTAATAATAATATGGCTTGTCTTCGAGTCCGAAGATTAATGCAATACAAAAAAAGGAATGCTTGCCTGCTGATTACAGCGGGGCCTACAATCAGAGACGTATTATGAAGGGGAACAGGGGGTGTGATGTCTATATCTATATGAGATGTCTATATCTATATGTGATGTCTATATCTATATGTGGTGTCTATATCTATATGTGGTGTCTATATCTATATGTGATGTCTATATCTATATGTGATGTCTATATCTATATGTGATGTCTATATCTATATGTGATGTCTATATCTATATGTGGTGTCTATATCTATATGTGATGTCTATATCTTTATGTGGTGTCTATATCTATATGTGATGTCTATATCTATATGTGGTGTCTATATCTATATGTGATGTCTATATCTAAATGTGGTGTCTATATCTATATGTGATGTCTATATCTATATGTGGTGTCTATATCTATATGTGGTGTCTATATCTATATGTGATGTCTATATCTATATGTGGTGTCTATATCTATATGTGATGTCTATATCTATATGTGATGTCTATATCTATATGTGATGTCTATATCTATATGTGATGTCTATATCTATATGTGGTGTCTATATCTATATGTGATGTCTATATCTATATGTGGTGTCTATATCTATATGTGGTGTCTATATCTATATGTGATGTCTATATCTATATGTGGTGTTTATATCTATATGTGATGTCTATATCTATATGTGATGTCTATATCTATATGTGATGTCTATATCTATATGTGATGTCTATATCTATATGTGATGTCTATATCTATATATGATGTCTATATCTATATGTGGTGTCTATATCTATATGTGATGTCTATATCTATATGTGATGTCTATATCTATATGTGATGTCTATATCTATATGTGGTGTCTATATCTATATGTGATGTCTATATCTATATGTGATGTCTATATCTATATGTGATGTCTATATCTATATGTGATGTCTATATCTATATATGTGATGTCTATATCTATATGTGATGTCTATATCTATATGTGATGTCTATATCTATATGTGATGTCAATATCTATATGTGATGTCTATATCTATATGTGATGTCTATATCTATATGTGATTTCTATATCTATATGTGGTGTCTATATCTATATGTGGTGTCTATATCTATATGTGGTGTCTATATCTATATGTGATGTCTATATCTATATGTGATGTCTATATCTATATGTGATGTCTATATCTATATGTGATGTCTATATCTATATGTGATGTCTATATCTATATGTGATGTCTATATCTATATGTGATGTCTATATCTATATGTGATGTCTATATCTATATGTGATGTCTATATCTATATGTGATGTCTATATCTATATGTGATGTCTATATCTATATGTGATGTTCAAGGAAAAATGGGGAAGAGGGGTGCCAATAATGCACCTTGGCCCGGGTGCACTTTTTGCTTACTACGCCTCTGCCTAGATACAATAGGTGCAAAGTCTCTACCTTAAGTCTAACAAGCAACCGTCCCTCCCCGCCAACATTGCCTACAACTGCCTCTCTCCCCACCCCATTTAGTATCGCCTTTAAGGGATTATTATAGCATTTAAGTATTTTCTGTATTTCTCTCTCTCTCTCTCATTCTCTCTCTCTCTCGCCTGTCTCCCTGTCTCTGTGTCTGTCTATCTATATGTCTGTCTGTCTTTCTGTCTCTCATTCTCTCTCTCTCTCTCCGCCTGTCTCCTTGTCTCTGTGTCTGTCTGTTTCTCTCTGTCTCTAACACACACACCGGTAACGAAACAAAATATTGGTACTACATGTCAACGAATATATATAATGACTTCATTACCTGCAGATACACAAGGCAGGAGAGTTGATAACACCAACAGAACAGCAGCAATGAAAGACATCTTCATGCTTTATCCTGTTTGAGACAAAATGACATTAAAATTAATTTAAACATTATTTGAATCATCATAATAGTAGAAAGTAAAGCTCCCCTTTCAGAAATTGCGATCAAAAGGGCAGGTCATGGTAAGGTCATCTTTTTCTTTGGTCAACGGTTAGTAGGAGGTCATGTGGTTAGGACAAAGATCATCCACCTTTACTTTCCCCAATTACAGTCAATAGGGTTGACTGAGGGGCAGCCTAAAAATTCCTAAATTCAAAATCCCAGTCTTCACCAGGATTCGAGCCCAGGGCGTTAGGTTGGGAAGCCAAGCGCTTAATCACTCAGCCAGTTAAATGAATACTTTATCGAGAAGCCCGAAAAAAGATGCTGGCCGCAAAAACACCACTTTAAAAAAAAAACAGTTGCCCAATCTGGAAAACCCCAATATAGAACGTTATGTTAACCTTCCAACAGGACTAGAGGAAGGCAGAAGAAGTATCATAGTTTAAAGATACTCATCACGTCAATGTCGATCTTACCTATATCGATTTATCTTTAGAAAATAATAGATTCTTAAGCCTGGGCTATATCTATGTAGTATAATTATTTCACGAGTCAGATACAACGTTGAGGTAGACTGGAGACTTATATAGGCTAGAAAGTGAAAGGAAGATGCTGCTCTAAAAATAGACTCAATACATTTAGTGGATCTATTATGTCATAATCAATGGTAATTTCCGATGTCTGTGACAACAACGAATGAGCGCATACTCTATACTACGTGTGTTTCGGTGACCTACTTTCGTAATCGTGGTAACACGCAAGAGTCACGCTCTATCATTACCCTAATCACTTCCTCAAGTGATCGTTTCCATCCGAGTGCCACGTTGAGGCAGAATAGCGTACCCGGGTCTGTGGCAACTAAAGTACATGGCTTTAAAAAAAAAAATCCTAAGTTCAAGGACTTCGTTAGTGTAGGATGTGAGTATATGTCTGATAGGTCAGGACCTACACATTTCAGCATAGGACAAGCAAATTAACCAATACAATAGGAACAATTTAAAAATAGTGTTGACTTTGTTAAGGCGATGCAACTACCTTTGATTGTCTTACAGGTTCTTTTGTTGTTGTTATGTTGTTTGTTGTTGTTGTTAGAGGCTTACCAGCAAGGGAGGTTACAAAGTAGTGCGAGTTTTTCATTCAGTCTTCAGCTAGCGTCACGTGATTCTTTCAAAACGATCAAATCCGAAAGTGTGTGTTTTTTTTCAAGTTAAGTTCTCCTCTCGCCAATCCTCACCCAAAAAAAAAATTCCCCAAATTATCACGCGTTAACATTTAGTGACGCCCTTGCCTACACATTCGCTCCCCCACCCTCTTTTTCCAGCTATCAGATAATATTATATTATACGCTATAGCAAGTGTTTCTCAAACTGTGATCCACGAAACCCTAGTGTTCCTCGGGGCCTGAATGTTCCACGAAGTATTTGGACTAATTAACAAGTAACTGACTCTCTAAAAAAAAAAAAAAAAAAGCAAAGTGTTCCGCTAAATACTCAGAATATGTGAAGTGTTCCGCTAAATACTCAGAATGTGTGAAGTGTTCCGCTAAATACTCAGAATGTGTGAAGTGTTCCGCTAAATACTCAGAATGTGCGAAGTGTCCCGTTAAGGAAAACGTCTGTGAAACTTATAGGATTAAACAAAATTTATAGGCCTCTGACATAGACCTATATATTCTAATAAAAGAACAAAGAATTACAGTAGAAATTTTAGTACAAAAAAGGGTGTTAAGGGGAGAGGTTCTAGTCGTGTGTGTGTGTGGGGGGGGGGTATGCGCCAGGAATTGTCGTCAGATCCCGGGTTTGAACCCTGCCCGCAGCCAGCCTGTTTGGGTTAGGATACAGTAGTTTTCAATTCTGAACGCCCTTAACATGTAAAAAAAATAAATTCAAAATGTAATGGTTGCCAGGTCTGTGCTTCAAACTGTCTTCACTTATGTCCCCAGTTTGAACACTGTCTGTGTCTTTTGGTGCTGATTTCAGAAGATATTGGGGTAGTAATAATCATTATTTTCGACTCAACCTTTAAAACTTATTAAACATCTTCCAGATGATTAAAGGCGACATGGCTTTGTTTAAGAAAAAAAAAGATAAGCCTACTTAGCGAGTTAGCCTACTTGTTACTTTGTGTGGTTGTAGGCCTAGTATAAATGATAATATTAAATAAATATAGATCTGATATCAAGTAATTAGTCATGGCATTAAACACATAGCGAATAATTCCCGTAAACCCAAATCTCTAGATACACCGTGCCAGTTCAGCTGGCGTTCGTTTATTTAGAATGGGACCTTCCCTCTCGACACGTAGTTATTGATTCGTCTGCGCTGACGAGCAGTGGGCGGGGCTTTGTTTCTTCACGTGACGAGCGATTTGCGTGGCGCTTACTGCGTTATGAGACGAACTGTGTCAGGGGACTTCCCACGCACTAAACATACAAGATGCATTAATATCATTATGTGTTATTAATGTGATTCAATGTATACATCTAGATATTCAAAAATAGAAATCGGTTTCAGTTTTGTATTCTTTGAAAATGATTTGGTAAAATTGTGTTCTAGTCTTCAGAATAAATAAAACAATAGATTGAGCCGTGACCTACTTTCTATTGGCGCAAGCATAATCAAGCACTGCGTTCTTTGACCTACCCTTTTCCCAATCGCTTCATAGAGTAGTAGAGGCACATATGTAACGCATTAGGCATATGTGTTGTACGGCGTTTCAAATGAAATAATCAATCTAAATTCTTTCTTCTATGCACTCAAAGTAAAATATATTTAAACAAAACAATAAAAGCTCTGAACCTATCAATGAATATGCCTTTAAATGATACATTTAGTATTTCCCTTTTCTTTCAATAGAACTAGATCTGGAGTCCAAGTGATAGTTTTTTTTTGGCTTTCAACATTATCAATATAGAAAAAAAAAACTTTTTTTCATTTGTTTTTATCAAGAGCAGATTTATATTGCAGTATAATAATTATAATAATAAGGCCTGTTTTCGAGTACATATATATATAATGAAAATACGTATGTGTGTGTATCTCTCTCTGTGTTTATATATATATATATATATATATACATAAACACAGAGAGAGATACACACACATACGTATTTTCTCCCACACAAAAATGCAAAATGCATGAGAAATGGAAAATGAAATTGAATCCAGAATAAGTCCTAGAGATTCCCATTGAAGGGATATTTCAAAATTGTTATTTATATCACTGACAAGACACTGCGTGAGCTTGTTAACAAAAAATGGGGGGGGGGGGGTTTCCTATAGCCCCAGCTCATTGGCCTCTTCCTTTGTATAAGTACTAGCAATAATGGCGCCTGGCATACTTGATTTTGTTTGTGCCTCTCCTAACACATCCCAACACACGCCCCCCCCACACACACCCCACAACACGCACACCCCACACAAACACACATCACCTTATATTTCAGCTCTCTTGTGTTTTATTTCTCCTTCACTTGGCACACACATTCTCTGAAGACTATTTTCAAATATTTCCAAATTTAGCGCTTGCCGCCAACTCCAATGAGTATTATTCTTGAATATCCGATTGAAGTCTTAGTCAAGGAGTGAAATTTGAGGGAGGATGGAGGTAAAGAGGGGAGGAGGGTGTTTGTAAAAACGAGCAGAAGTCAAGTCCTGGCAAGGTTCCACCGAGCCAGTTCGCCTAAAGGTGAAGGTTATATTCTGGTGACACACTTAGATCCGGTTTTCTGCACACACTTAGCAGACTGTCACAACGTTCGAGCTGCGACATGTGACTCGTTATCAACCAATGAAAAGACTGCCATGCATTAGCTACTCTTTGTGTCTAGGGCAGGGTATGGATTAGTGACGTGGAGGCCAAGCAAAGAATACATTTGGCCAAATTGAAATGCTAGAAATTCCCAATTCTGTTTGGTTTATATTTTCAAAAATAAATTGCTCAATCAATATCCTCGTCAGGCTTCTGCTGAAGTTAAAAAAAACAACATTTTCAAGTACATAGAAAACTTAATAAAAAAAAACAAGATATTGACCTTTAACCCCCTCCCTTTTTGTTCTCTCTCCTTTCTCATCGCTTTTGTTACATATTTGTAACTACTCAATAGCGAGTGGGTAAAGTTCATGTTTCGGACTCTAAAGGGAAGGTTCGAATCCTAGTAAAGACTGAGATTTTTAGCTTTGGGATTTTATTAACCCTCTCCATCCAGCCAACTTTAATGAGAACGGCAGAAAAGTAAATACAGTTAGACTTTGTGCTGGCCACATGACATCCTCGTTAACCGTTATCATCCGAAACAGATTAAATGAATGTCATTTTGGTTCTTTATATTGTAAGGCCTGAAAAGGGCTTACTTTTTTTTCGTACGCTCATCCCACCTCTATACTTAATGTGATCCATCCAACTTTGTTATTTCTTATCAGAAAATGTGTATTTGGTATAGAATGAAAGGGAAATGCATACCTTTTTAACACAAAATCAATTTTATAAGAATTGAGCATTAATTTAATTTAACTCTTTCACTCCGTAATTATTTACCACATTCTGGTGGAATCAACGTTGGTATCGTCAGTTAGAAGAGAAAGAGTTAATGAGGTAAATTCAACGATTGTATCGTCGATAAGAAGACTTACTTAGACTTAGGTCCTCCCGCGCCTTTCGGCGCATTGGGCAGCAAGCTGTCTCCATAAAGATCTGTCGTTGACAATGTCTGAAGCCTCCTCCCACCTGGTGTCCACTGTTCTGAGGTTCTCCATGAAGGTGTGACGCCAAGTAATACGAGGACGTCCCTGTTTGCGCTTTCCTCGTACTGGCCTCCATGTCATCGCAACTCTTGGTATACGTAGCTCATTTTGTCGTAGAACATGTCCCACAAACCTCATACGACGCTCTGTCACAACCTCACTAAGTGTTCGACTCCAAGTTCGACAAAGGATTTCCTTGTTTGAGACCCGATCTGTGTAACTGACTCCCAAAATCCGTCTCATCCATTTTTGTTGAGCCACATATAGTCTTTTCTCACTTTTGACAGATGACTTCCACGTCTCACATGCATATGTTGCAGTTGAAATGACGATTGTGTTGAAAAGGTGTATTTTTGTCTCGAGCCCAATGGCTTGGCTTGTCCAAATAAGCTGCAGCCTTTGAAAAATGCCCCCTGTCTTTCCTATTCGGCACGCCACATTAGGAGAGAAAGAGTTAAATAGTCACACATCGGATGACTGCCTGGTCACGTGGTATACGCGCAGGACTGTCGTCTCCATAGTCCCGGGTTCAAACACTGCCCCATGTCAACCCCTGCAGAAGTTCTGCGCCTTCAGAAACGCCTGGTAGCTATAAGTCAATTTTTTGGTTTGTTCACTCAATAAGTCTTGACAGAAAGGAAGAGGAAAAAAAAAAAGACGAATTCATTATTACTTTAAATGTGAATACAATTTGTATTATAACGCGTCATTTAAAAATACTTTACTTATGAATCTAGTTGCTCCATAATACATAAATTGCCTTCAAATATTGTTAACATGGTTTTTATTTCTAGTTCTAATTCCCCTTTCAGACCTTGCTATCTATGGCGCAGATGATGTTAAGGTCATCTGTTTCTATCGGCAGCGGTTGACGAGCAGGGTGTCATGTGGCCAGCACAACTTTTCCCAATTAAAGTCAGGTACCCATTTCAGTTGGGTGGACTCAGGGACGACCTAAAACTCCGAAATTCAAAATCTCAGCCTTCACCTAGATTTGAACCCAGGTCCCAGGTCCCTAACCCTAACCCTAACCACTAAGCCACCACGCTTAATATAATTAATAAATACAATAAATAGTGTTACTAAAGCTTCAAATAATTTTTTTTATTGACCAGTGAAAGTTTCTTTAAATCCTTTAATTCTCGCTAGACATCATAGACATTGACATAGACATCATCCGTCAAGGAACTATTTCTACCCTCTATCTGTAGCGGGACCATTGTCACTATTTTTCTTTTTACTCTTCAGCCAAGAGATTTATGGATCCCATATCAGACCAATAGAATTCCATGTCTTTCTTTAGGTCTGACGCACATCTATACCCTATTTTGTCTTTCCGAAATCTGCTAAGTTATATCATTTCTTGTCTGGATAACCTTACTTCCCGATGTACCCAATGCAACCTTGTAAGTCGAGTTTACTATAATATACTTAATTCTTATATCAATCGATATTAATGCATATCGAAATCTTCACAATCTGACTCACCAAATCATCACTAATGCATGTCTAAAATATTACTTTTTGAGTGAACCAAATCATAACTAATGCATATCTAAAATATTACTATTTAAATTACCAGATCATCACTAATACATATCTAAAATATTACTATTTGAGTTACCAAATCATCACTAATGCATGTCGAAACCTTATAATTTTGACTCACCAAATCATCACTGATTGTACTTCTTATCAATTTTTGTTCCTCCTTAGAACAGCGTTTCTCAAACTGAGGTCCGCACACATCTAGGGGATGCAAATCCTGACAAAGAAAAAAAAAGGGGGGGGGGAGGAGCGAATCTGGTCCAATAACAATCTCGAGCAAAAGAAAGAAAAAAAGTTATAATTTAATTGTATTTATCAATACATGTTTGATTATTGACCCAGTAAAATGAATGATTACAAATGTGTGTCTTGAGTCAGAGGCGTCGTTTTATCGGCTGAAAAGAACCTTTTAAAATATGTAAATTTTTCATAAGTGGCTTCTGCAACAACAATAAACAAAAAAGAATAGATGGAATTTTAAAGCGTTTCCACTAACGCGATTCTTCTCTCGTCTTCCTTGTGCCAGAAAAAGAAAAAGGTTAAAAGTACTTCCATGGCTGTACATCGTTATTGATTGTTACTCGACAGGATAAGAAGGTCATCGGTAGGACGTCTTATTCGACAGGATAAGAAGGTCATCGGTAGGACGTCATACTCGACAGGATAAGAAGGTCATCGGTAGGACGTCTTATTCGACAGGATAAGAAGGTCATCGGTAGGACGTCATACTCGACAGGATAAGAAGGTCATCGGTAGGACGTCATACTCGACAGGATAAGAAGGTCATCGGTAGGACGTCATACTCGACAGGATAAGAAGGTCATCGGTAGGACGTCTTACTCGACAGGATAAGAAGGTCATCGGTAGGACGTCTTACATAACACGAAGATGATCTTAATATTTTTACGCCCATTACAGACGTAAGTGCGCTTTAAGTGCCTCTAGGCGGCCTCGTATAGTAATAGTGTATAAGCAAGTGCTCATTTTCAAAAGCATCTCAACCGGAAACCTTTTTGCTATAAATAAGATAATATCTGTGGTCTGTTTACAAGAACACAATTCAATATTTACCCGTCCCATTCATTTTTACTTAACCATGGTTGACACGTGCTCTATTTGCTACGTGAAAATGGCGAAATAGAGGAAAGTAGTAGTTTCTGAAGTTCAGAATGCAGGAAAGTGCTTGGCCCCTGTGCTCCGCCCAGTACCCTGTTGGCACAGGTTACAGAGTTTTTCCAGACTCACTTGCTTGCTATAGGAAACTACTATCTTTCCACTGCTTTATTCATAATGAACCTTTTCTAATAATATATACAAATCACTTTTGCATTACTTACGAGACAATATTTTTCCTAAAAAAAAATCTATCTAATTTAATGAACATTCACTAAATAAATGTTGATTCTAAAGATATTGTATACATTATGTAAAAAAAAAAGAAAAAGAAAAAAGGAAAACTTTTGTTCGTCTAGGGGGCGCCACGATAAAAAAAAATATTTTTAAAAAGCCAATGATAACTACTTTTAACTTTTGGTGCTACCCTAACCAAAAGAGTAAAATCTAAAATCTTTTTTTTTCTTTTTCCAGTTATAAATCAAAATTTGTATTTTACAATTATTTTCTGCTTGTTTACTGCTTTTAATTACTAACACCAGGATCTAATAATTAGCTTCATCATCAGTCTCTTGCTGCACGGTCCGTGAATCTGGCAATGCTCCCCAGTGTCTCCTTACAGGGATAGATTTCACCAGTTCTGTCGTTCTCAAGACCTCTGAAATCTTCGAAACCACTCATGATCTGTTTGAGGCAGCCTATAAACGTATAGAATGAGATCCACTGACATGGGTCGACATCTGAGATCAAAGTTTACACTGTTACCACCGAAGTAGGCTCAGGTCGTACAGTGTCATGGACACCAAGTTGTTTGATCCTTTTGGACTATTTACCTGTTTGAGCGTTTGAGGTTCTTTCAGTCTTCCCGGCCTGTGCAGCATGGATTCCAGATTCTGTACCCTTTAGATCAGCATCGCGCACTTAGCCTCTTGGCTCTTGCTTGTTTGCTTTCTCAATTGTGTGAGGCTCTACTGGTGGATACGTGGATTATGGCCTTTTACCGGGATTAACCTCTATTAGCGCAAGTGTTTTATTTCGTGTTAAAGTGAGAAGGATACAAACTTACTATATATATATATATATATATATATATATATATATATATAATATATCTATTTTTTAAGCAAAATTTGTTTTGAAAACGCTATAGGAAATAATTAATTCACATTTTCGCCAGCTCCTTTAGATTCTCGATTAAAGCCTGACAGACGGACAGACAACGACACATATACAATTGCTAGTATTCCCTTTAAGGGTATCTAAAAAATAATAAATGTAAATTTTTGTTTAATTTACCCGTTATAATAGTGTGATATTAAGAATTTCAGTTATTTTGACCTTCTGATTTTATTTTATTCTCGTATTGAAAGATTATTAATTTTTTTTTTGCATTTTATTTTACGATAAACAAAGAAAACAGACGTACATAGAAAAGAAACAAAGATCTATGTCAGTGCAATATTTTAATTCTGCTAGTTCTGGTTACAACACATGCCTTTCTTTTCATTTTTTACCCCGCTATACCTTTTACAGCAGCAGCAATATATGACCACAGCTATGGCGAATACAACTGGCACTCCTACTCCTAAACCGACGCCTATTCCAATTTCAGCCTCTTGTGAAAGTTCTGTAAAAAAAAAGTATCCATATATATGTCAGTATAAAATTAGTCAATATTTATGCTCCATTTTAAAAGCCTAAGTACTACAGAGTTGGATACCATTATCAGTATCGCCTTTTCTTACTATTCTCTCCCTTTCTTTTATGTTTAAACCTAATTCTAATTTAATAATAATACCCATTCCATCTCCTGCTACCTTGCTGGAGGTTTGGGCTTCCATTTCCGAGTACTTTGTTGGAGGTTTGGGCTTCCATCTCCTAGTACTTTGCTGGAGGTTTGGGCTTCCATCTACTTCCACCTTGCTGGAGGTTTGGGCTTCTATCTCCCTTCACCTTGCTGGAGGTTTGGGCTTCCATCTTTTGCTACCTTGCTGGAGGTTTGGGCTTCCATCCCCTAGTACTTTGCTGGAGGTTTGGGCTTCCATCCCCTAGTACTTTGCTGGTGGTTTGGGCTTCCATCTCCTTCCACCTTGCTGGAGGTTTGGGCTTCCATCTCTTGCTACCTTGCTGGAGGTTTGGGCTTCCATCTCTTGCTACCTTGCTGGAGGTTTGGGCTTCCATCTCTTGCTACCTTGCTGGAGGTTTGGGCTTCTTTCTCCTGCTACCCTTCAGGAGGTTTGGGTTAGTTTTTATTTGTGAAGAAAAGTTTGAAAAGTTAATAGAATTACCTTCACCTGCTCTAGCTGCAGAAGTCAATAAGCATAAAGTGAGTAACCCAAAGAATGTCCAGGCCATTCTATCCCTGAGGATGAAAGTAGTACTGTATTAATCACAATGTTTAAAATAATTTTATTTTGGGCAATACAAAATTTTGCTATTTTTTACGCACTAGTTGTTCTTCGGCACTAATAGAAAGAAAAATCTTTCAAACAAATATGAATAAACTACTGTACTCTATCCCTTAATAGTAGGGTCACCTGACACCTGCACTACCAAAGGAGGTGAGTAAGGGGGTCATTACTCTATTAAGCTTAGATTATCGTCAAAAAATCAAAATGTCCAAATCTATAATACTATAGTTTCTCAGAGAAGAGGGCTGGGTTAGTTACTAATCCTCTTCCTGCATACTTGTAAGAGTTCATCATTTGCTTAAATTACGAGTGGGAAATTGTCTTCAGATTGTAGACTTCCTCTCATCGAGCCAATGAAAAGCCTTTTTTTTCTTTTGTTTTAGAAGAATGTTGTTACGTATCTAGGCATTGTTTTTTTTTTTTTTTGACCTGTTGCGGTCGAGAGACGGGGAGGTTGTCTGCCCCTTGTGTAATAAGTTTTTGTTTTATTCGTCAAGCCACACAGACAGTGACCGGTCCTTGACCTGTGTGTGTACCTCTGGTTGAAAGGAGGGTGTTTTTTTTTTTCTTCTGTCTCTTTGAAGAGCGTTCTAGATCTGGGTGTTGATGACTTTCTATTCTAGAAATTACGAGATATCGACGCGCGGTAGATTATATAAGACCGCTCGCGTAACGTTGACAGACAGACATACGGAGACAGCCGTGAGACAGAATAGCGGAGACATTGCGTGACCCGTGCGTGGTATACCACTTGATCGTGTAAGTTAATATTTTTTTTAAGGCCTTGCTTGCTTGTATTTGTAATTACATTTTCAAACTCTTGTATTGTAATATTTTTACATGCCATTTTTGTAAAAGGGTTTTGGTCAACACATCAATTCTGTATTGAGTAAATGTTTATTTTTCTTTCTTGTAACTTTATAGTTGATTAAACATTAAGTTGATAGTTTACCTTCCGATTTCTTGTGTCATTTTTTTTTGTTATTCATTGTAAGTCTTTGATTAAATTCAGACTTAAGATAAGTGACACAACTCCTTTTCTATTGTCACGTTCCCCTAGGCAAGCCATTTTAAAAATTAGAATTCAATTCGTAATACGTGACAAAAGAAGTTTGAGGGCTTTCGTCCCGGATATATTTTTCTGAACCTATTTTCGTCTTACTTGAGTAATTTTGTAAAGGCGAAGTTGACTTTAACAAAATTTTTTTTTTGGTTCAAAGAGTCGGAAGTAAAGTATCAATAGTATTGACCAAACTCTCTTAAGGTTTTTTGTTGTACTGATTTTGTACTGTATATTTACATTGTATACATATTTTTGCTTGATCGTTTGCTAGTTAGTCATGGATATTCAGGTTTTTCTTGCAAATCCCTCTGTGAAAGAACTTGATGCTTTTACTAGGAAGGAACTGGTCCTTATTTCAAAACATTTAGGGTTAAAAATAAAATCAAATGCCCTTAAACAAGAAATAAGAGATAACATTGTAATCCATTATGTAGATGAGGAAGTATTTTCTGAAGACCTTTTAGAAACTCTTAGACCCGATGAGGGTAAATCAGATTTAGAACTTCAGATAAAATTAAAACAAATGGAAATAGAAGCCCAGAAGGAAATGGCTAGAGAGCAGAGAGAGCAGAAAGAAATGGAAATGAAATTACAAATAGAGTTAAAAAAATTAGAGTTAGCTGCTAATGTAAGACCAGATTCTTCCCCTGCCAGTCATACTGCTGAAGCAACAAAATTTTTGAAAATAATTCCACGCTTTAATGAAGCCACAATTGACAATTATTTTCCACAATTTGAACTTTGTGTGAAAAATTTTAATGTACCTGAAACTTTGTGGCCCACTTTGCTGCAAACAGTTTTGACTGGTAGAGCTGCAGAGGTATTTTGTTCTTTGACCATTGAACAACAAAAAGATTATAATGTTGTTAAGGCCTTAATTCTTAAGGCATATGAACTTGTTCCGGAAACTTACCGAAAGCAGTTCAGGGATTTTCGCAAATCGGATGGCCAAACCCATGTAGAATTCCTGCGGGAAAAGGAGCGACGCTTTGAGAAATGGCTCACTTCCAAGGAAATCGGCACCGACTTTGCCAAATTCAAGAACCTAATGCTGATGGAAGAGTTCAAGAGTTGTGTGCGGCTGGACGTCCGTACGCATATAGCTGATCGTGGCGAGGAAGATGTGCACAAGGCTGCAGTGTTGGCAGACGATTATATAATATCACATCAATTTGCCAAGTATACGACGGATGTCAAGCCAAAACAAGTCAAACAGCCTGAGTCCACTGCTAGCAACTCCATCAAGAACAGCAGTACAAACGACAGAAAACCTACTACAAGTAAAGCTACTTGTTCCTACTGCAAACGAGAAGGCCATAAAATTGACGATTGCTGGAAACTGAAGAAGAGAAACGAAAAAGCTCCTTCAAAAGTCAGCGCTTGCACAGTACAGTGGTCGTCGAGGTTTACTCCCTCATCCTCAAGTCATATCAAGAATACCTCGACACCACCTGTTTCAAATGTATTGACTGTACAAGACTCTCCGAAAATGTCTCCACGGTGTTCCAATGACTCAAACAAGAGTTTTTCAAATACATCAAGCCGATGTTCCAATGACTCAAACAAGAGTTTTTCAAATACATCAAGCCGATGTTCCAATGACTCAAACAAGAGTTTTTCAAATACATCAAGCCGATGTTCCAATGACTCAAATAAGAGTTTTTCAAATACATCACATCGATGTTCCAATGACTCTATCCAGAGTTCCCATAATACATCACCCCGATGTTCCCATGACTCTATCCAGAGTTCCCATAAGACATCACCCCGATGTTCCAATGACTCTATCCAGAGTTCCCATAATACATCATCCCGATGTTCCCATGACTCTATCCAGAGTTCCCATAAGACATCACCCCGATGTTCCAATGACTCCATCAAGAGTTCTCCAAATACATCCACAAGATGTTCTACTGACTCAAGAAAGAGTTTCTCCACTGCGTCTCCTAAAGATGTCAATGACTCCAGCGAGAGTTCGACCCAAGTCCAGTCTGCATCAACCAAAATTGATGTTTTATTAGAGGATTTTAAGCCTTTCATTTCGGAAGGATTCGTATCACTACCCGGTGATTCTACAAGTCTACGACCTATCACCATTTTGAGAGACACAGGTGCCTCACAATCGTTACTTTTAGAGGGTATCTTGCCCTTGTCAAAATCATCATCGACTGGGAAGAGCATCCTGTTACGAGGCGTAGAGCTTGGATGTATAGATGTGCCTCTACATCTAATCGACATAAAGTCAAATCTTATTACTGGACCGGTTGTTGTAGGTGTCCGACCAACATTACCATTGGAAGGCATCTCGTTGCTGTTAGGCAATGACTTAGCAGGTGGAAAGGTGATAGCCGAACCCATCGTCACTCAAACACCCGACTTATCTGCCACACCCGAGGAAGACCTAGAGTTATATCCAGCGTGTGCAGTAACAAGGGCAATGAGGTTGAAAGCATCTCAACAAGAGAACGTCGTCAAGGCCAACAGTAACCAAGATGATGTGGACTTGAGCACCACATTCTTTGCTTCTCTTGAAGAAGAACCAACGCCAAATTCTGAAAAGCCGGCATCAACTCGAAAACAGTTGATTGAGGACCAAAAGAAGGATCCAGAGCTCGCCAAACTCCGAGAAACCGCAATGACATCACAAGAGGCAGAGCTAGCATCAACGTGCTACTACATCCAAGACGATATGCTCTTCAGGAAATGGAAACCTCCAGACGCATCCAACGAAGAAGAATGGAGAATATGCCATCAAATAGTGTTACCAGAAAGATACCGAGCGTACATCATGAATCTGGCTCATGACACACCAATGTCAGGTCATCTCGGCATCCACAAGACATACCACAAGATTATGTCACACTTCTTCTGGCCACGTTTGAAGAAAGATGTCATCCAGTACTGCCGATCCTGTCATGCCTGTCAGATGGTTGGCAAGCCAAATCAAAAGATCCCTGTTGCTCCTCTGAAGCCGATTCCAGCCTTTGAAGAACCTTTCAGCAGAGTACTTATTGACTGTGTTGGTCCTCTCCCAAGGACAATGCTGGCAACCAATACCTGTTGACCATTATGTGTGCTTCAACTCGTTTTCCTGAGGCTATTCCTCTAAGGAACATAAAAGCATCAAACATTGTGAAGGCCTTAATCAAGTTCTTTACTCTATTTGGTCTACCAAAGTTCATCCAATCGGACCAAGGAACGAATTTCACGGCCAATCTTTTCAAGCAAGTCATGACTCAGTTGGGCATCAAACACTGCATGTCAAGTGCGTATCATGCCGAGTCGCAAGGCGCTCTTGAGCGATTCCATCAGACTCTCAAGAACATGATCCGAACCTATTGCTTTGAGCACGAAAAAGACTGGGACGAAGGAGTCCACATGCTGCTGTTTGCAACCCGTGAATCCGTCCAGGAATCGTTGGGATTCAGCCCTTTTGACTTAGTCTTTGGCCATTCGGTGCGCGGTCCCTTGAAATGTATAAAAGAGACTTTGTTGTCACCAACAGCCACTGAAGGACTTTTAGACTATGTAATTAAGTTTAAAACTAGACTTTATGATGCTTGTGTTCTGGCCAAAAATAATTTACAAAACACCCAATCCAGCATGAAACGCTGGTATGATAGAAAGGCCCGTGTTAGAGAATTTTCTCCCGGGGATAAGGTGCTTGTATTTTTGCCCATACCAGGTCAACCCTTGCAAGCCAGATATTTTGGTCCCTATGAAATTGAGACCAAAAGGAGTGACCTCAATTACACAATCAAAACTCCTGACCGTAGGAAAAAGACTCAGCTATGTCATATAAACATGCTGAAGCCTTATGTATCTAGGCCAGATCACTCAGAGAAGAGTAATTGTGTTTTAAATACAGTCAAAAGTTGTTCAAATAGCCATGTTTCTCCTATGGATGATGATATTGTAAAGGAGAAATTTGGACAATACAAAATACCTAATTCTTTTGTATTACAGAATTTGGATGTAAAACTGTCTCATCTGTCTTCGACAGAAAGGCCAGTTATCATGAAGCTCATTAATGAATTTAATGACATTTTTTCTGATGTACCAAAACAGACTAATGTTATAATGCATGATGTAGATGTTGGCGAGGCTACTCCAGTCAAGCAGCATCCTTACAGGGTCAACCCTGAAAAACTTGCCATACTTAGGTCAGAAATCAAGTATATGCTTGAAAATGACCTCATTGAACCAAGTTCCAGTAGCTGGAGCTCCCCATGTGTCTTGATACCTAAACAGGACAAGACTTATCGTTTTTGTACAGACTACCGTAAGGTAAATGCTGTAACAAAGACCGATTCGTTTCCTATCCCTAGGATAGACGATCTCATAGATCGTACTGGTGACGCTAAGTACATCACCAAAATAGACCTACTTTCAGGTTATTGGCAGGTTCCCCTGACTGATAGGGCAAAGGAAATCTCCGCCTTTGTCACCCCTGATGGTCTGTACCAATACAAAGTGATGCCATTTGGCATGAAGAATGCTCCTGCCACTTTCCAGAGAATGATAAATGCCCTGCTTGCTGACATGGAGAATTGCCACGCATACATAGACGATGTAGTAATTTTTAGCCAAGATTTTTCTAGCCATTGTAAACAACTGCATTGTCTTTTTACTAAACTGTTACATGCAAAAATTACTGTAAACCTGAGTAAGAGTGATTTTTGCCAGGCTTCAATCCAATACTTAGGCCATATTGTAGGACAAGGCCAGGTGAAACCTGTAACGGCCAAAGTAGAAGCTATCCAAGCTTTCCATATTCCTGCTGATCGGAAACAACTCCGAAGATTTTTGGGAATGTCTGGATATTATAGAAAATTTTGCGAAAATTTTTCTGTCATTGCCAGTCCTTTAACAAACCTCCTGAGAAAGAACGTCCGATTTACTTGGACGGATGAATGTCAGAAAGCCTTTAACCAAATCAAGCAGATATTATCTAGCTCCCCCATTTTGATGGCTCCTGACTTCGGAAAACCTTTTAGGTTAGCTATTGACGCCAGTGACACAGGTGTTGGGTCAGTCCTTTACCAAGAAGATAATTTCCAAGTAGAGCACCCTATTTGTTTCTTTTCCAAGAAATGTAATAGACATCAAAGAAATTATTCTACTGTGGAAAAAGAATGTCTTGGGTTGATTCTTTCTATACAACACTTTGATTTTTATATCAGTGGGTCTAGATGGCCACTGGTTGTGTTTACTGACCACAATCCCCTTACATTTATCCACAAAATGTCTGGCAAGAACCAACGACTTCTCAGGTGGAGTTTATTTTTACAAGAGTACAACCTAGATCTTAAACACATAAAAGGCAGCGAAAATGTTATCGCCGATGCCTTATCTAGAGTGTAAAAAGTATTTTGATGTATATTTTTTTTATATATATCACGATAAATACATTCTGTAATGTAAATATTTTTTGTAATTCTAAAAAGATTTCCATTTCGTGGAAATGTAAACTTTTTATTTTTAGGAGGGAGGTGTTACGTATCTAGGCATTGTTTTTTTTTTTTTTTTGACCTGTTGCGGTCGAGAGACGGGGAGGTTGTCTGCCCCTTGTGTAATAAGTTTTTTTTTTATTCGTCAAGCCACACAGACAGTGACCGGTCCTTGACCTGTGTGTGTACCTCTGGTTGAAAGGAGGGTGTTTTTTTTCTTCTTCTGTCTCTTTGAAGAGCGTTCTAGATCTGGGTGTTGATGACTTTCTATTCTAGAAATTACGAGATATCGACGCGCGGTAGATTATATAAGACCGCTCGCGTAACGTTGACAGACAGACATACGGAGACAGCCGTGAGACAGAATAGCGGAGACATTGCGTGACCCGTGCGTGGTATACCACTTGATCGTGTAAGTTAATATTTTTTTTAAGGCCTTGCTTGCTTGTATTTGTAATTACATTTTCAAACTCTTGTATTGTAATATTTTTACATGCCGTTTTTGTAAAAGGGTTTTGGTCAACACATCAATTCTGTATTGAGTAAATGTTTATTTTTCTTTCTTGTAACTTTATAGTTGATTAAACATTAAGTTGATAGTTTACCTTCCGATTTCTTGTGTCATTTTTTTTTTGTTATTCATTGTAAGTCTTTGATTAAATTCAGACTTAAGATAAGTGACACAACTCCTTTTCTATTGTCACGTTCCCCTAGGCAAGCCATTTTAAAAATTAGAATTCAATTCGTAATACGTGACAATGTCTAAAAACGTGTGTTTCAATCAGAAGATATTACGGATTGACTTCTATCGCCATCTGAGTTAAACATCTGAGTGGACGCAGGTCTTTGTCACATTTTTGACACGTAAACATAACTCTTCCTTCATCTTCGCATTCAAATACAAGCTTTCCTGTTATGTTATTATTGTAAGGTAATACTCATTCCGTGACACTTACAACGAAAATTTCAATCATAGAAAACGCCTGAACATCGTCAACCACAGAAACATCATTAACCATGAAGACATCATCAACCATCAAGACATCATCAACCCTCAAGATATCATCAATCATCAAGATATCATCAACCATCAAGACATTATCAACCATGAAGACATCATCAACCATCAAGACACCATCAACCCTCAAGACATCATCAACCATCAAGATATCATCAACCATCAAGACATTATCAACCATCAAGACATCATCAACCATCAAGACACCATCAACCATCAAGACATCACCACCCATCAAGACATCATCAACCATCAAGACATCATCAACCACCCATATAATACCATCCTTCTGGATAACACCGACCACCCAAATAGTAGGCTACCAACCATCTGGATAACATCCAACCTCCAAATTGTACCAATCATCTAGATAACATCAACCACCCAAATAGTACCAACCATCTGGATAACATCTGTGACGAACACATTTGCCGGGGATTATATCAAACTTGATAACTCGATGAAGTGAAGAAAGAAACTTCTCTCTGTATTTTCTTCAAAACTTCTTTAATAATACTTCTTCAACTTTCACATCAAATTAACTTCTCAATTCAATAACCACTTGACATGATACTTCATAAATAAAACTTAAAGATACATGAAACTTCACTTACTATAACTTCAACTTTCACTTCAAGTAATAAAACTTCAGATAATATTACTTCAACTACTAAAACTTGAATTAAATGGACCCGCTAATATCACAAAACTTAACTAAACATTTAAGCGACTTAAGCGCTACAAGAACTACTACTATGCGAGGATCCCGTCTAACTGACTTTCCCTTAATTTAAGTTCTAATTTCCCTTAATCTTTTAATTTAATTTAATTTCCCTTAACCTTTCTGAATCGTACATTCCAGAATCATGGAAACTTCTCCCCTAATTATTTTAGTCACTTTGACCTTCTAGAAGCTGACGTGTGCTATTGTTTTCTTTAACCTCTATCTCTGATTGGATACCTAAAATTAACTTGTTTACGCTGGACACTTGCACTGGTTTGAACTTGCTTCTAGAAACTGGTCGAAATAGGTCACAGAATCGACTCGTGACAACATCAACCACCCAAACTTCATGAAGCATCAAGATATCATCAACAATTAAAACATTATCAACTATCTAGATATCATCAGCCATCGTGATATCATTAACCATCAAAAAATTATCAACCACTCGACCACCACCAACTCTACATTATTTTCAACAACAGTTTTTTAAATGGACTCGAGTCTGAAGGTCTGATCCTATACATGTATGTAGATTAACATACACTAGCAGTTTCCCAACGTATCTTGCGATCTATAGGATAGTTGATATAAAAGTTTACGGGTTTCTGTGGCACAATGTCAACGAGGGTGTCATGTGGCTAGCAAAACGACCAACCGCCTTTAATTTCCCTGACTAATATCAGGTACCCATTAGAGCAGGGGGACTAAAAATCCCAAAAATTAAAAATCTCAGTCTTCATCAGGATTCGAACCCGGGACCCAAGGTTGGGAAAACTAGTGCTTTAACAATCAGCCACCGCAGCTACATCACATATTATTTACTTGTAAAAAAAACCTCAGGCGAAAGTAAGCGTAAATATACAATATATAAATAGACATAATATCTCTTACCTTTGATATATAAATGAGGTATATCGAAGATAGACCAAGTTATTTATGTATTACTGTTATGCGTGATGATCTTGGTTAATTTGGCGATTAATATACTAGTAGGTTTAAAAAAAATACTCTTAGATGTTATTGACACCAAGCATTGCCATATAGACACTGAAATATTTCCTCGGGCAGGAATATTTAATTTCGTGATAAGTTGGGGGGCGGGGAAATTTCAAGCCAGATAGCCTCTGGTTATCGGCATGAATAAATCTTTGGTTCTTTAAATATAAAAAATTATATCAGAGATTCTTTGTGATCATATTTTGAAATATGATGATAGTGATGATTATTAAAAAAAAAAAAAAAAACTTTCTATCTTTAACGTTGCCTTTCTCCTCACATTTTTAAAATACTTTTAATGGCATCTGATACCCAACGATTTCTGCAGCATTTCCTCTCAAGGCTTTAAATTCTTTTTTTTTTCAGCCTCAACGTTTAGAATCCAGCTTTCAAAATGTTATTTATACCAAACTAAAAATTTAAATCAAATTATATACATTTTTTATGTACCACTTTGTTTACCCTTACACAATTTATAAAATTGATCACTGATCACAACAAATTAATTACAATGCAAAAGGTATATATCAACAAAGCTTTTTATCAACTCTGTCTGTCTGGTCAAATGTTTGTACACGTTATTTCTGCGACACCCAATCTTTGATCAAGCTGAAATTTGTACAATTATTCTTTTACCTGACAAAACAAGAATTAAAGAAACCAAACAATTAGTTAATTAACAATTGGTAATTATTTTGTTTGGTATCTTGAACAAGGGAATAAATTGTACTTGACTGAATTGCGGTTTAAGCTGATATAGACCCTTGATAGGTCTCCGCTTTAAAATTAGTTTCTATTTTCATAAGCACTTTACTATGTTGGATTGAAAAAGTTTGAGCCATGAGATCGAATCCAAATCGTTCCTTTATTTTTTTTTGTTATAAATGCTTTTATAAAAATCGATAACGGTAAAATTCCCCCATATATATATTTCTACTACCAACCCCCCCCACCCCATTTTCTCAACTGGACAGATAAGAGAGGGGGATCATAGCATATTAAGGAAGCTAAAAGTAATAAATAGCACTAAACAAAAACACTTGGTACAAATGTTATTATTAATACTAATACTAATCTTTATTATCCGTATGGAAATTTGTCTTACAATTTGTGCATTACACCAAACAAAAAAAAGCATGATAACTATAAGAAACCAAAGTGTACATTCACACCAGACTCACTCATAATTTACATGTGACAAATGTACATGTACTAATAGAACAGATTTATTTGGTTGGTCTGCATCGATAACAAATTTAATCACAAATATGAACACATCATTACTCCAAACTAAATATTACAATCATACCTCGTACAAGCTTTTTTTTTTTAAAGTTTTTTTTTTATTGATTTTTCTTGTTTCTGGTTACAACACATTTATAAATGGTCACGAAAAACAACAACAACAATAACAGATATTACTGGTTACAAAACGTGGTGCTGGGGGCACAAGATATTTCTAATTGGTTAGAATTTCAACTGGTTAAGGAACATGCTCCTTTTCTGACGTTCTACTCCGGAATAAGGATTGTTACACCTCATAACAATGATCACTTGAAAAAATATTGCAGCTGCTACAGAAACACTGCAGATTATGTAAGGGTAGAATTCATAAACTGGAATTTAAAAAAAAATCAAAATAAGAATATGGAAAGATAATAGCAAAGCCTTTAATAGAAATTTCGATAAATATGTTTGAATATTTTGTTGGTTACATTTATCTAAAACACCAATACACACACATTCAATTCTTTCTCTCTCTCCTCCTCCTCTCTCGCTCTCTCTCTCTATCAATCTCTCTCTCTCTCTCTCTATATATATATATATACATATTGTTACGATCATCAATAGTGCTAGATGTTACGATCAAGCACAATCAATGATGGTAATTGCCGAGGATTCAGAAATCGTCAGTTGATAAGATGATCATCTAGACGTTGCCATTTGATAAGATGATCACCTAGAAGTTGCCAGTTCATAAGAGGATCATCTAGACAAGACGATCTAAATATATTATTATATATTCAATGCAGTAACTTCTCTTCGACTAATACAATTACTTTAATTCAAAACTTGAAAAAGCTATTCACAAATAATTACAATGGTTAAATGTACTTGAATAGAATAACTGATCTGCACAATAATATAATTGAGTTCTAACACTAGACTCTCGTACATGTTATCTCTAACACGTTCCACACAAGACTGGCGGTCAAATCTCTCAGCTTACAAAGCTAGGGCGTTTTGTCATGTGAATAAATATCTCTCTGCCGCTTGGTTAAAATCTGACCAATAAATGCAGCCCAATGTACAACAATCAACATCTCAAACCAATCATATCCATTTCAAAACATTATTTAGTTGCGTGATAGAAAATCCCGAGGTAGCTAAAATTCTGCCTACAAGCTAAATATAGACTATGACTAAATGTAGATATAGTGTACGTGACACATTATTATACTATATATATATATATATAATTATATAAATATATATATATATATATATATATATATATATATATATATATATATATATATATATATATATATATATATATATATATATATATATATATATATATATATATATATATATATATATATATAGAGAGAGAGAGAGAGAGATAGATAGATAGATAGATAGATAGATGGATAGATACATTAATGGATAGATAGATCATACATGTTAAGTGCGAAATGCAGGCATTTTATAAAAAGCCTAGACATTCAATAAATCTGGGCAAAATACAATATATTAGCTCCGGCTCCAGCAGAATATTCGCCCATTTTTCACTATCCGGCCATATTCGGCTCCGGCCGAGTATCACTGCAGGAAAGTTTGCCGGATAATTAAACCTACACCATGTACGTACTTTTCTATGAATATTTATAAATTGGACCTCTTTCCATTAATGCCTCTAATGGAGTTTATTAACGTTTATATTTAAAACTTTCTTTTGATTGGACCCAATCACTCATCATTACTCTTCCAAAGAATTGCAATATACAACTTTGTCAAAACTATCGCATCATCAGCCTCGTAAGCCCTCCCAGCAAAGTACTGTTAAATTATATTATATCGACTAAAACATATAGCAGACAAAAACCATATCAGAAGAACAAGCGAGTTTTAGACAAGGTCGCAGCACAACAGAGCAAATCCTAAACCACGGAATACTCTGTGAAAAATACCTCCAACAAAAAGAGAATCTTTTCCATGTTTTTTATTGATTTCAAGAAAGCTTTCGATCGAGTGTGGCACGGAGCACTCTGGACGACAATGGAAAAGTACAACATTAATAAAAATAAGGATGCCACCAGTACGGTGTACTTCAACAATAATACTGGGGACTGGTTCAAAACCACAGTTGGAGTAAGACAAGGCTGCCTACTGTCACCAACACTCTTCAATATCTTCCTTGAAAGGATAATGGAAGATGCCCTCGAGGGCTATGAAGGTACTGTAAGCATTGGAGGAAGAAGAATGACTAACTTGCGCTTCGCAGATGACATTGACGGCCTGGCAGGGACAGAAGAAGAACTAGCTGGCTTGATTTGGCGTATATATAGGACTTGCGCTTCATATGGTACGCAAAAATAAAGGCCAAAAAATACAAATTATGTCCAATAGCCAACAGGGCATCAGTTTTGGAGGTGAAAAGCTGACGTGTCAGTAGTTTCAAATACATCGGAGCTATTGTCTCATAAGAGGTTACGAGACCTGAACTACTGACCCGAATCGCACAGTCCACAGCAGCCCTTTGAAAACTTAAAGCAATATGGAAAAACAAAGGCCTAGCCCTTGACACCAAAATAAGACTGAAGCGCTCTCTGGTCATGGCCACATTTTTATATGCTTGTGAGTCTTGAACGCTGACTGCAGAGCTAGAGAGGAGGATATTAGCAATGGAATTGAGATGCTACAGAAGGAACCTATGTATCACATTAAAAGACTGCACCACAAATCAAGAGATTAGAGACAGGGTTACTGCAGCGATTGGACCCCACGATGATCTGCTAACTATCGTAAGAAAAACGCAAGCTAAAAATCTATAGCCATATTAAAAGGTCTTCGGGACTCGCAAAGACTTTCCATCAAAGAACAGTATTAGGAAAAAGAAGATAAGGCAGAGAAAACTATGGGAAGACAACAAAAAAGAATGGACGGGCCTGCCTTTGAAAGAGGTTGTAAGTAAGGTAAAAGACAGAGAGGAATGGAGAAAAACGGTCGACAAATCTTGCATGGTGCCCTAACGACTGACAGGCAAAAAGTAAAATATTTAAAGCATAATAATGTGCCTACAAAATATAAATATACGAGCCGACCCGCGGCGAGGCATACGCCCCCCCCCCCCCTCCTTGTTTGTTTTCCTTCTAAACCTCGCTCTCTGTCACCGCGAAAGTTATGTTTGTTGTAACTCTATTCCGACTTACAGATATAAAAGAGTGGCCTTTTCATCATGGTGTCCCACATGGTTGACCACGAAGTAGCGGTGGCTGAGCGATAAAGCGCTTGGCTTCCGTACCGAAGGTCCCGGGTTCAAATCCTGGTGAAGATTGGGATTTTTAATTTCGGGATTTTTGGGCGCCCTTGAGTCCACCCAGCTCTTATGGGTACCTGACAATAGTTGGGGAAAGTAAAGGCGGTAGGTCGTTGTGGTGGCCACATTGCTGGATTAGTCTGAAAGGGGCACATATATCATGTAAAAAATAGTATAATAAGTAATTCCTATAAAACAGCAGATTTTATAAAATGAACGGATGAAGTATACAGTAATGAGTCATCATTATAGGACTCAGGGTTTAAGTCAGTTTGTTGGAAGAATATGAGACAAAGAGAATAATGTCTTTGTATTCAAATTAATAGGTACCTGCTGAGAGGGGGGTATCTGGGAGAAGTATTTTTTAGCAGCCATTCAACAAACACATCTCCGCGAGAACTGGGTACTGAACTCGAGCCCCTTGATATGTAGCGAGGTTTATACCACTCAGTACACATCCCACGAATTCCAATAACTAATTAAGTTAAAAGACTTTTTAAAAGGTGCAAACATTAATTAATTATAATGAAAAGAATAACAACATTAATTTTAAAATAATTAAAAGAAACAAATATTACCTATAGATAAGGTAACAGGCAAGGCAAAAAAAATGAAGTTCAATATGGATAACAAAATGCATCTGTAGATAAAAGAAACATTTTGCTTTGTTAAGAATTGGTGAACATTTGTCTGGAAAAAGAATTAATGTCATCTTCATCTAGCCAGCTTTTGCTACTGAGGCGTAAGTTTTTTTATTGAGTTGTTACACCATTTTAGTAAATCAAAAGTAGTCCAGTTGTATTAAAAAAACAAGAATAATAATAATAATAATAAAAAACTTTAAAAAGCTTATATTGCGTGTAATTGTATCAATTATTTTGGATCAGTCATGTAATTAAATATGCAATAGATCTAGACTTAACTATAATAAATCTATGCGATTAGGATATTTTTACATATCGTTTTTGTTTAGCGTACTTTCATACTTACTCAATGCGCTATCTCTAGTCTGCACGAATTGGGAAAGGGGAAGAGAGGAAGAAAGAAGGGGGTACTTAAGTGAAGGTTGCCGTGATTGCTTTTTAAAAGCAATTTATATAAAAATAAAGTTATATGACATGAACTAGTGCTCGAAGGCTCAAGCCTCCTTACACCAGTAAACCAGTCACTGAACCAGCGAAGTGCTTATAAAAATGGAAGTTTTTATATTTATTTATTGTTAGTATCAAACTTTAAAGCGACAACTTAATGCTCTACACAAAGTATAAAGAAGACTTATTCAACTTATACCGCCATATTTGTCAAGTACAAGTTCTTTTCCTTGATATATAACAACAAAATAATTAATTATCAAAGTTAATTAACTAATTGTCTAAATTTTCTTAAATTGATTTTTGTGTTCTCCCCGACAATAAGTAATTGTGCAAAATTTCAATTTGATCCGAAAAATTGGCAGTAAGAGAAATAAGGTGAACGAAAATTTTACCAGACAGACAGAATTGATATAATCTTTGCAAAAAGGGCAAGGTAAGAAGACTTGGGCAAGGTAAGAAGACTTGGGCAAGGTAAGAAGACTTGGGCAAGGTAGAAGACTTGGGCAAGGTAAGAAGACTTGGGCAAGGTATGAAGACTTCGGCAAGGTAGGACGACTTGGGCAAGGTAGGACGACTTGGGCAAGGTAGGACGACTTGGGCAAGGTAGGACGACTTGGGCAAGGTAGGAAGACTTGATCAAAGTAGGAAGACTTGGGCAAGGTAGGAAGACTTGGGGAAGGTAGGAAGACTTGGGCAAGGTAGGAAGACTTGGGCAAGGTAGGAAGACTTGGGCAAGGTAGGAAGACTTGGGCAAGGTAGGACGACTTGGGCAAGGTAGGAAGACTTGGGCAAGGTAGGAAGATTTGGGCAAGGTAGGAAGACTTGGGCAAGGTAGGAAGACTTGGGCAAGGTAGGAAGACTTGGGGAAGGTAGGAAGACTTTGGCAAGGTAGGAAGACTTGGGGAAGGTAGGAAAACTTTGGCAAGGTAGGAAGACTTGGGCAAGGTAGGAAGACTTGGGCAAAGTAGAAAAAGGCATACAACCATTCTGACGGTCAGAAAACATGTTCAAATCTCTGAAGCATAAGGAAGTTTTGAGTACGTTGTAGTTCATCCGAGTGTAGCAAAACGTAAACTTTCTGCTTATCAATTGAATGTATGACAATTTAAAAATATTTTCTTCGCAAAACACTGGTAAGAGTGTTGTTTTACTAGATTCATTTTCGATATTAATGAACACGGTATTTTGGGGCGCGGAGACTGAGTGGTTAAGTGCTCGGCTTCTGAACTTGCGGTCCTGGGTTCGAATCTCGGTGAAGGCTGGTATTTTGAATTTCGGGATTATTAGGGCGTCCCTGAGTCCACTCAACTTTAATGGGTACCTGACATTAGTAGTTTAGTTGTGGAAAGGAAAGGCGTTTGGTCCTCATGCTGGCCACATGACACCCTGCTCATTAACCGTAGGCCATAGAAACAGATGACCTTAACATCACCAGATAGATCGTAACGTTTGAAATGGAAACTTCACTTTACTTAATACGGTATTTATAATTAAATTCGTACCATTAAAAATAAAAAAAAAGAACGTCTTTTCACACGCCCCTTCCCCTCCAATTATTTTTAGTAGGTCTTGCTCCACATGGTATTAAACACTGATTTAAAAAAAAAAATCAATATCAGGTGTATAACCGAGTGCATCATTTAGTACCTGTTATGGCACGATTGGGGATTAGTTATTTGTTTCATAGAAAGGGAACGTTTTGACCTATAGATAGTGGCGTGACTAATAGAAACAAGATTAGGTTTTGAGGAAGAATTGCGAAATGTAAAACAGACTACTTTTGACGGCCTTAGAGAGAAGCTGTTTTTTATGAACTCATGATTTAGCTTGATGACATTCGATGGTTCCCTTCATATTATTAAACTTCTAATTCGACATTCACTACCAGCGTCGACTAACTTATAGTGTTGGCCTTTCCATTGTGTTATTTGATTTCGTTATTTGAAGGTTCCGTTGGACCTATCTGCTTAAGACAGCGCAGAAGCGAATAACGACCATAAGATGTTTAAGTCTTAAACAAGACGAATAAAGTTAAATAAAACTTACTTGCAACCCATTTCTGTTAAAAAAAAAGCAAAAAAACCTTATATTTAATCCAGGAAGATTTATGGATCGCTAAATTTTTGCAATGATCTCAATGTATCGATATTTATAGTGTGCAAAGGAGATTCCCGATATCGAGTAATCTATTGACTGTGTTATTCACCGAGTGATTTCTTTTAGCATTTCATTTAAAGAATTAACTCCATATGACGTCAATGTATCGATATTTATAGTGTGCAAAGGAGATTCCCGATATCGAGTAATCTATTGACTGTGTTATTCAATACTTTCTCTACGAAGAATTTGTTTACAATTTAACAAGATTACAAAGAGAGTTTGTGTTGCCACACAAACTCAGAGGCGGCCTCCGTGGGAGACTGATTCCTGTCGGATCCGCATATTCACTAGTCGACTGAGGATGGCATCAAGCAGGGTATGAAACCGAGACCTTAGAGATAATCAGTCCTGTGCGCTAACCGCACCACCAGGCATTGCTCAAAATCTAATGACAAACTGGTTACAAACTAATAGCCTATTATTGATAATGTACCTACACATTATGTAATGACAAAGATTTTAAATAGTCTTTTGGTATTGAGCATTTTCATTTAAATGGAACTAGAATGACGATGTAGATCTACCTAAATTAAACTACTAATTTAGCACTCTCAATATCTATATCTACTAGATCTAGAATATATATTTGAGATAATGTAGATGTAATTTTGATAAGATTTATATAAAAAACACTAGATAATCAATTAATAGACTAATTGCAATATGAAATATTAAAATAGTAGATTAGTTTTAGTATTATATAACATTGCAATATAATTGACATATTGACAATCTAGACTTAAGAAATAAAAATCTACACTTTATGTCTAAAAAATTAAAATTATACATCTTGATCTATTCTAAATGATGGCTGTCTGGTAGTGCAGTTTGCGCGCTGGATTGTCGTTTGGATTCATTGATGGTCCCAGGTTCAAACCCTGCCCGCTCCCATCCCCTGTCGTCCTGCGGTCCTGTGGGAGGTTTGGACTACAACTCTGAAGGAACACCCGAAACATGTAAAACATCAAACATTCTAAACTAGACCAAGAAATTCTAGATCTAGATTCTATAATGACTTTAATTAGAACTTAAATCTAAATCTAGTTTTAAAAATCTAGCTTTAATGTAAGAAAAATCTAGATCTAGAGGAAAAAATCAAGATTAGATCTAAATTTAGCTATTATGTCTTTTTAAAATGTGAATCTCATTATGAGGTTCAATAAACATAACTATACCGAGTTGTTTTAGCATTTAAAGAATTAATTTCGTATGACGTCAAAGGAAAAAAATTCCATTACGTCACACGTCCTAATTAGACTAAAAATGTCTTCTATACGAGCAGCTTCTCGAGGGATCATAGACATTGGTGCACCGAATTTGTTCTTTTAGCATTTCATTTAATGAGCAAGTTAGACTTAATATATATATATATATATATATATATATATATATAAAAGGATTAAAGACGTTTTTTTTTTGTTTTGTCTGTCAGTCTGACTGTCCGTCATGTTAACAGCGAGAGAAAAAAAAAGACTAAAAGCTATTGAAAATCTGATTAAAATGTAATTTCCCTTCCGAAACATCGCATTAGTTTTAAAGAATAACTGCATATGACGTCAAAGGAAAAAATTCCAATACTTCACACTTCCTAGTTAGGCTAAAAAATGTCTTCTATACGAGCAGCTTCTCGAGGGTTCATACTTTGGTGTTAGGAGGTTGTTTTCCTTAAAAATCAGATCATAATATTAACGATAATTAGATTTTATAACGTTTTAGCTAGAAAGTTAAATGTAGTGTAAGAGAGAAGTGCGATTTTACAGAAATATAGTTAAATATATTTTCATAAAAAATCCGGAACAACCAATTTTCGTAAATGAGAAAATTATTTGTTTTATTTATTAGAAGAGGGATTTCAAACATTTATTTGCGTTATTAGATTTTTCCTATAAATTTCGGATCATTTTTGGCGACGATTTGTAAGAAAATTAAGATAATGTAGGTCAATTTCTGTTTCGAAACAAAATCCGGAACATTCTTTACCGATTAAACAACTTTTATTATGTTTCGGCAAGAAAATTAAGTGTAAAATAAGTCTAAAAAGTGATTTTTAATAATCGTTTTTAGTAAATTACTTTCTTATTTTAAAATTCTGAACAACCTATTGTCGATATTTTTGAAAAAAAAAAATAATTATTTGACATAAAGTTGTTTTAAATTAAAAATTCGGAACATTTGATATTGATAAATAAACTATAGTGACGTAGTGTCAAAGAATATAAGTGTAATATTAGTCAGTTATGCGATTTCAATCAATCATTTGACACTATTTATTTTTTTATAAAACAATATCCGGAACAACGTTATAGTTAATGAAATATAAATCAGTAAAGATATTTTTATTTAGCATATTTTATATTAAAAAACCGGAACAATATATTGTTATAAACCTGGTGGTGGCACAGAGAGGGGTAGTGGTGTGAGTGTAGTCAGCCGACGCAAATCGCTCCAGGCCAGCGCTAGACGAGCGGTCAACCGTGACGAGTTACATCGGTCGACCGAGACGAGTGTCAACATGGTGGTTCGGGAAGGATCGACGTCGTGAACAGAGCTCAATAGCGTCACGATAGTTGTAGTCATCTGACCACCTAGAAACGTCGAGCGGCGTTCTATCCGGTTCGAGAAGGCCAGTAGGGACCCTATATAAGAGCGGAGGTGTCGCAGTCGAGAAAAGGGGCTCAATACAGCAAGGTTCAGAAAGGAGGTCCAAAACAAGAGTTCAGAACACGGTCGACTACAGCACAGTTCAGCGGTGTGGTTCTGTACGGAGCATTACGACGGTTCAGTGCGAAGTACTATCAAGTACAGTTGAGACGAACGGCGTCTTGATCTATTTCTGCGATCGAGTCCGACACAACGAGCCTAGTGTGTGAAGTCAGTCCTGAACTGTTGAACCTAGTGCAAGCCCGGAACGAGACGGAGAGGCCAGTGCAAGAGTTGATACGGCGGTACGGTGTTATCGGAGAGATATTTGTACAGTATTGGCTTTTTTTTATTCAACTATTAAAGTGTTACGTTACTTTGGAGCCCTGAGTTGTCAAGTTCTTTAAGTTGGTGGTGTATGGTGCAGTTTGCAGAGAGCCCGGATTGTGAGATTTGTAACAATATTAAAGATCGTGTGTTTCTTGCAACGTTTAAGCATGAAAATAAAATCTACTATAAGTTAGAAGAGCAAACAAATATTCATTGGCATTGATTTGTTTTTCACAAAACATCCGGAACAATCTATTATAGATACTTAAAACTATTGCAATATTTCTGAATGAAAAATTAAAGATTAAATCAGATTTAAAATAGCCTTTAGTGTTATTTGTTAATCTAATCGTGACGGACAGACCGAGCAACAGACAAAACGCACAAAATAAGCTTCTTTTATTCAAATGGGGGCACTAAACAAAAAAATAAATAGAATCTGATTCTTTGTAAGGGTTTAAGGAATTGCATGTTTAGGACCATATCATGTTGCGACGTTACGTTACTACACGAAACACGCTGCATAAAAAGTCCATTTTATAAACAAACAGAAATGTTTTCTTTTAATTTTAGCAGCTAGTTGACCAGAAAAAACATCTTTAACTATTATTTAAATTTGTTGTAAACATTTCCTGTACAGTTTATAAATTTATTTGACTTACCGATACTGAAAATACGCAAAATTGTCCATCTTCGTTAGCATATTGTAACATTGCCTCCCTTACATTTACGTACTTGTTTTAGAATTGGTGTATTTTTATGAAAAAAATCGCTTGCATAATTAATTTTATAAAGTAAACGGTTTGCTTGTAGAAAACCAAAAGTAGCCGTTGCACCTAAACTTTTCAAGCCGCATTTAATGATGAAATAATATTTTTCATATCTCTCCTTACGGGGGCCGCTAAAAAAGTAACATAAAAAATAGGTGTGGTTAGAACGATTACACTCCTAACCTTTAATAACTATTCAATGATAGGTTTAAAAATCTGTGACATTATATACCGCACCTCAACCCTCCCTTCACCTGTCCTTCCAAAACAATTCCTGGTTAAGGGCTTGTATAAATAAATCTACTCAGATTGTCTCAGATTATGTTTTAACTAGTCGACCGGCGGTGTAGCATACGCCGCTATTTTGCAGGGCAGACGTTAGGCCACTGCAATCTATGCGACCGCAGTGGGCCCAGCACTTTCATAGGACCCGCGCTAAATTTAGGTGTATAAATTATTTAATTAAACCATTTTAGAACTTAAAACAGATTTCCCGCGGCCTCCTGTCGATTTAACTGGAGGTTCTGGAAATCTCCTGAAATTGCAAAATATACGAAAAAGTCCTGGAAATATCCGGAAATTATTAAAATATTTTGAAAACTCATACCAATCTGCTAAATATACAGACGAAAATTGCCATTTTTTTCACTCTTAAATTACCTAGGATAACTCCCTCCGTCCGAGTTGCAAAAATAAAAGAGTGATCTTTTCATTGTGTCCAAACTCTTGAGTGTGCTCTATCGCTTCCATAGTTACTACAGAGTAGATTACTCCCCTCTCCCTCCTTTTTGTTTAACGTGAGGTAGAAATAAAAACAAAAGAGTGATATTGCAACGGTCCTGCCGTTCTATGTTGTGACTACGTGTTCTCCCACCCCTCTTGTTTTCTCGTGGACTATCCGCAGAGTGATCTTGCCTTTACTCCTTACTACTCGTTTAAACTATTGAGGGAAAAAGAGAATTATATATATAGATTCTAATGCCTATAGCTCCAGACTCCAGACTTAGAAGAATGTTCGCAAATTCTATTTATTTATTTAACTCATTAATGAATGCTTGTGGTAAAAAAAATGTGTGACTTACGTGTGTTCAAGATATTGATTGCCTAGACCTTGTTAAGAAACAATTGGGCATTTTGTCCAAAAAGTTATTTGTTTCATCAAAAATGTGCAAGTTTTGGGTTAGTAAAAATGACGAGACGGCTTTAGGCAGAATGAGGTTTTATGGACGTAGAGGTTTAAGTGAAAGACATTCGTTTCCTTCATTACGCATTAAATGTATTAACTGACATCGTTCATCAGCGTCAAGTAGCTTTATATTGTTGGCCTTTCGCTTGTGTTAGTTGAATATTTGATTGTTACCTCCGTTTAGACTTATCCAAGAAAGGTAAAGCGCGGAGGCGCCTAACAATATCCAGACCAAAATTAATTTTATAAAATAGTATTCCGAAAAAATATAAGGTCAAACCAGAGTTTTCCCAGTGTAGCCAATTAGCTAGTAATTATTTTTTCCTAAAGGTATACATCAAAATGTAAACTCTATTGAAAAATCGTTTGAGACGTTGTTTTTTTTAAAGACTGCTCCTCTTAATCTCAATGTGATTTTTCTCAAGCTGTTTAGGGCATTTTGCTGACGGTGGTTGAAGATTGTTTTTTTTTCTATGGATAAAATTCGATTGTATTTGCAATGTAGTTAAATTTTTATTTCAATAGTAATCAATTAAAAGGTGTGTATGCATAAGAGATTTTAATATATTTCCACCGAACAAAACTTTGCGTGAATGAAAATAATCAAATTTTCACAGAACATCCCTACTAGAAGAGATTAGCTTAACATAAAGACAATCTTACGATAAATATCCATAATAAAGACATAATTGCATTTCATTTGCCTCCATAGTCGCTCACACTTCATTGTCGGCACGTGCCCTCACCTTATTTATTTTATTTTATTTAATCTGGCCTTTGACGCCAGGAGAATGTATTTGTACATAGAAAAATGTAAGAAAATGCTTTGACTCGGGGCTCCACCCAAACCCCCCACTGATATATATACTCCCCCCCCCCCTTTTTTTTCCGTTAAAAATATTTTGGATCCTCTAGTAGGGAAGGGGAAGGGGCTTGTCGGAATAGGATTGCCGTAGATTGGTAGAGCTTTTAAATTAAAGAATAGCAATAGATGCATATATTTTCATCTTGTTAATATCAATGTTGTTTAGTGTCAAATCGTTAAATCGCAGCTCAAATGATGTAAAAAAAGGGACGTGTTTTTTTTTTTCCATGGTGCATACCAATTGTAATAGCAGATTACTAGACACCTTCTATGAGCAAGTTATGTAGCTCTGACGTTGTAGCGTAATATGATGTTTCCCTTTTTAGGTCTCTTCAAACTCATTTACATTAAAGAGAAACAATAGTTATATATTTTAACTTCAGATTGATGCAGGAATTCAATATTTGCTCCTTCTCTGTCTTAGTCTCCGATTCTTTGAAATTTAATTTATATTTGATGAGTTTCGTTAATCGTATTAATCATATCATTAATCATATCTTGAATAATTTTTTAAAAAGAATTTTGTTTCTTTCTTTTTTTTTCTTTCTTTCTCTTTCTTGTGTTCTGTCTTTTACCTTTTTTAAAAAAAAACAACCTTGTCTTTTATATATAATTTTAACAAATTAGGTGACGTAAAATTTCAACCATGGTTATTGAGAATAATATGTGACTATAGTCTGGAAGATAAAAGAAAAATCACAAAGTTGATACTGTCTGCTTGCTCCGAAATTAAAATGTTCTTGTCATCGGCCAATATGCATTTCTCTTTTATACATGTTTATGTTTATTTGTTTTTTTATGTAACTGTCTTTTTTCTTATCAAGTGGGCATGGTGGCTTAGTATCAAAGTTCTTGGCTTGGGAATTGAGGAGTCGAGTTCCACTCCAGGTGAAGACTGGGATTTTCAAATTCTGCTTTTTAGGACTCCCCTTGAATCCAAACAACTCTAATGGGTGCCTGGCATACGTTGGAGAGACGTGCAGTGGTGATGTCATAAAATCACTCTCAGTAACCATTGGCCGTGTCAGCAGAAGAGCATTACATTATTTGCCCCCATACATTGTAAGGATTGAATGCCCTTCCTCAAAGGGCAGTTTTATGATTCATGCCATACTTACGTTTATAAGTGTACATTCTCTAAAGTTATCCTTTAGTTTTACTTATATTCTCAAACCTTTGTAACTGAATTACATGTCTCAATTGTAAAAATAGACTGTGATTTATAATTGTTATTTCACTTTGTCATATCTTAACATATTTTAATATAGAAAAACAAGATTGTAGAATCCATAGCACAGAACAAAATTAATAAAGTTCATTTTTTTCTCTATTCAATGATCAATTTTTTTAAAAAGTTAATAACAAGTCAATAAGACATGAAGATTCCATATCGCAGAACAAAATAAATAAAATTTTATTTAAAAAAATGTATACAAAGTTCTAAAAAAAAGAAAATAACAATTCATTCAATAAGGATACTGGTACCAGAAAAATGTTCATAACAAGTATTGTCGTATAAGACATGAAGATTCCATATCGCAGAACAAAATAAATAAAATTTTATTTAAAAAAATGTATACAAAGTTCTAAAAAAAAAGAGAATAACAATTCATTCTATCAGGATACTGGTACCAGAAAAATGTTCGTAACAAGTATTGTCGTATAAATTTTAAGACATGAAGTATTATTATTACTTGACTAGATTTATAGTATCTAGAATACACACACGTATATACTGTGATTTATATTGCATGTCATAATTATTTATTTTTATTTTATAAAATTTAAAATATCATATTTGAAATAAAAATTTGTCGTAGCAAGGGTAGCTATCATTTCTTCAGCTTTCACTGTGAGTAGAGATTCTGTGTGTTGCTACCGGTTGCTGACTTATAGCACCAAACTGCTGGTAGACAACTAAACCTTTGTAAGTGTAATATATCTTAACTAATAAAACTTTGAATAACTGGAATATTTCCCTTATAAACTGTACTAGACAAATGCAAATTGTGTTAATGAAATAAATGTGGTAGACTTTAATAATATTTCTTAACAAAATCGAACAATATCTAACTCACTAACTAACACAACCTTTCAGTCTCACGTTCTGGAGTCGTCTGACCAAACTATCACCAAAAGGACAACAACGCCACTTATGTTGCATCATTCACAACCAATCGCTAGCCTCTTTCCATCGTCATTATATGAACACACAGAAAACACGTCCACACACTACATTAACACTGTGACAAGAGTATTAAATGGAAATTTACCCCAAGATGAATCTCAAACACAGAAACAAGCTACCTAGCTCTATGAGTGATAGGAATAACATATAAATATGAATTCTAAATACATGTAAGGACGTTATTTAACTATTTTATGGGCGATAACTTTAATTTCCGAGTTTAATCTGAAATCTAGCACAATCAGAAGTTATCCCGCATGAGTGGTTCTACATGATGACATAAACAAACATTTTAATTATAAATGATTCATGCCGTACTAATATTTACAAAAATATTATCTTTAAAATTAATGACTTCGTAGCTCAACATATATTCAATTGTCAATGTAGTTCAATGATACCTTGTTCTGGTTCGTCCATCGTGTTTCGATGATGACCACTTTTGTCACCCAGGAGGCTGAGGGCTTTGCACTGGGGTTTAATGCCTCCTCATCTGGCTGGTGAGACCTATGTAAGCCCGGAATGTTCGGCCGCACACTGGGCAGGTTATTCCAGCTGGAGCTAGTGTCATTGACCTTGCTTTTCTTCTCTGGTGTTTTTCTTCTGCCAACATTGTTCTCTTTTCCTCAGCAACTGTGCGCCAGTTTACACAGCACGACGCCATGATGCTCTGTCATGTGCCTCAGGTGGCTGGGTCTATACTGAACGCCTTCAGAGAAGCTTTGAGGGTGTCCCTGAAGCGTTTTCTTTGACCACCTTGCAAGCGCTTTACTTCGCTTAGTTGGCCATACAAGAGTCGTTTTTTAAGGATGTGGTGGTCTTCCATTCTGCATTCGTGTCCTGACCATCGCAGCTGGGACTACATCAGGATTGTGTGGATGCTTTGCAGACCCGCTCTTTGAAGGATACCTTAACTATGGCTAGCAGGCCATATCCGCATATCCAAATTTACATTTGTCGAAAGAGTTTAGTCATAAATTTCGCCAGCTTGTTTAAGCAACTGTTCTAAAAGAGAGATCCAGGCAGATCACACCTCTATTTCCAGTGATTTGAATCTAGAGGCGAAGGTGAAGTTGGGAAACACCTGTTACATTTTCTTGAAATGTACAATACCCACCGAGCTGGTGTCCCCAATAAAACTGTCCCTTGAGGAACTGCGTGTGAATCGTGACATCAAGCAAATGCAGAGCTGAATCAAGCTGTCGAGGATTGACTTTTTTTAGTCTCGACGACTGTTGGTCAGGCTGCAGGACGTAACAGCTGTTCTGGTAATAATTATGACCAACTGATCGTAAAAGTAAGGACACCACTTAAGCAATTAGTGACAATGAGTGCCCTTAGTAACAAGAAAATAATAAGAAAAAGAAAAAAAAAACAAGTGCAGAATTAATTTCGTAAACTGTTGTTTCTTGAAGGGGTTTGATTCGTTTCTATTTTGGACTTCTCACTTGTTCCTCTTTTCTTGTAGTTACTCTTAGATGAATTGTTCCTTCTTTTTTTGAGTAGAATGAAAAATATCACTACAACAACTATCACTATCGCTGTCACAATCCCAGCAATTTCACCATTACTTAGATCTGAGGAAAAAAAAATTAAACTAGATAAAACAAAACTCTTTGTAAATACTTGATATAGATTCATTGGTATCAATCGTGACATCACAGAAAGTTTAATTAAATTTTGTGTGTTTTTTTTTTTTTTTCGCATGCGTCCGGTACTAGTTAACGATAATAGAATAGAAATAATAAACATACAGAAAGTACTTTAAAAAACAAAAACAAAGCTTATATTAAGTGTAATAGTATCACCCCAGTCTTGTGATTTAATTATAAAATTGAAAGTATAAGACTTTATTAAAGCTCCAGTGTGAATGTAAATAAGATATGTTTTCATCGTTGCGCCAAGTAAGATAGATCAAAGGTAATCTATTAATCTGTTTTCTACTGCAGCAATGTAGTGGCATCTCTAGGAGAAAACATTTGTTAACTCTTTCTCTCCTAGTTAACAATATCATCATTGGTTTGACCCCGTAAAATTTAATTAATTTTTGATTTTATAAACTTTAATTTTGCGTTTTATAAAAAGAGCATGCATTCGACTAAAATTCTATAACAAAAGTAATTTTTTTCTGATTACTTAGAAAAATGTCAATGAAGTTTTATCCAAACAGGGTAGAATGTACTAATGTGAAGAAAAGAGCTATTCTGTCAGAACGTGGAAACTAATTACGGAGATAAATAGTTAAATTGTATTCACAAAATGAACATTCGATATAATTTTTGATCTATAAAAAAAATTGTAACGCTTTAGTCTTACTATTGACGGCATTGTGCCTTTCATTTTGAAATACCGTTAGTAAATGTTAAAAAGAACACATGAAAAGTACATCTCAAATAAGCTTTTTTTTACACACACTAAAAAAACTGATTAATTACATTTTAAGGCAAGTTTTGTGAAACATTGGCAATAAGTCAATATGTACCCTAAATAGACATTATAATTTTTCCAACGAACGATTTCGACTTATCAGAATCCACATTACTACATATTTAAACAATTAAGAATAATAAATTACTTCTCTTTTGACCCGCTGCTACTTATCTTCTTCTTCTTATCTTATATAATACAGACGTTACTTCAAAAAAGAAGATGATTACGTCCTACGCGTCATGCATTTAGTCATGCATATTTAATGTCAGATCATTAGAGTAATGATGACGTATTTAATTGTTTTGTAACAGGGCTACAATCCAACCTCTTTAAAGTAAAAAATAATGCTAGATAATTAAATAATTTTAATTTGTTTTGAACGCAAAGTGATACGTACCCATGTTTAAACTATAAAGTTTATAATGTTAATATTTTCGAGATAGTATGAACTTTCGTAGACAGCCACTGGACGGAATTAAAACTTAATTCTTGAAGGTTTACAAACCAGTCCCGCCGTCTCCAATAATGATTGTCATTTTAGAGTCTAACAATCCTTTTATACGGATCTATTTATATCATTGTCAAGGCGATTGGTTAACTTGTTGATACACATAACACACTAATTTTAAGACATTTCTTTTTTTACATGGCCTGGTTATTTCCCTTGATTCGTTTTTCTTATTGATTATTCTGATGACTTAATCAATAAAAATAAAATCCTTAGATCTTTCGAGAACGATGCTGTTATTTATAATCTCTGCGCTCATTGAATTGTATGAGTAATACTACAATTTTTGAATAAAATATTTGTTTTAAATTAACTTTTAAAGTTTAATTCAAAGCTTAAAAATTATATTCATGGAGTCCAAATTTGACAAACTGATCTATATATAGGCTCGGTGAAGTAATTATCAGTAAAATATATTATAGCCGAACAGTTTAAAAGATCGAATGGAGATGGCGTATATGAATATTGTTGAGAAAAGTAATTTCAAGAAAGTTATGCAAGAATCGATAAACACAGTGTCCTGTACAAAGCAATCTCTGTCCTCTTGGCACAACAAATTCTTCGCTATCTGTCCTGTTTCTAAAATACAAGTGCATATAGCCTCATCTTTGAGATTATCTAAATTCCCCCCTTTCTGAGTCTTTGACCCACGAAATGATTTTATCCCATTGCCAAGATGAGGAAATGGGCTCTTCACAGACCCCTCCGTTTGCAGGCCCCCATCAACTAGATGATAATTTAACCACATTCATTTCTTCATGGGTCACTTTACGTTAAAGCCAACGCAATGGGTTCCCCATACCCATGCGAGAGGGCAGATGATATAAAGGTCCACCTGTTAACGAGGATGTCATGTGGCCAGCACAATGACCAACCGCCTTTACTTTCTTAAACGAATGTCCGGCACTCATTAATGTCAGGCACCATTTAGAGCTGGGAGGACTAAGAGGCGCCTAAAGATCTCGGAATAAAAAATCCCAGTCTTCACCAGGATTCAAACCCTGGAACCCTGTACGAAGCCAAACGCTTAAGCGCTCAACCACCGCGGTCCGAAGATTGTTTCCAGCCAAATTAAAACTATTTTTTGTATAGTTTGAAACGCCAATTTTGCAAGCTCGTAAGAGAAATTGTAAACACAAACGTTTCGTTACGATTCTACTTAGCTTAGAGTTTAGAACTTTCAACTTTTGCTACATAAGTAAATTACAAGGCATAGAAAGAAAGGCACTCTACATCTTTTTCTCATTGTTCTCATGTATATGTTTGAGGGTCTAGATGACTAGTCCAGCATCAGCAATGAGCTCCGCAATGGTTTCCATATCAGGCAGCTCTCTGTGTAGTTTTTGTTCTCTAGGGGTGTGTTTGGGGGGGGGGGCGGCAGTGTTATGTTTGGGCCTCTCTTTAGAGTATGCCGCTTTGAAGGACAAGGTCAGTTTGCTCTGGTGATACTTCACATCGGGTAAATCTCACTAGTTTCTTTGCTACCAGAAAAAATGTGTTGTCTCATTCTGTTGTGTCTAAGACGAAATATACAATGTCAAGATAGGTTTTAATAAAAAGCAATATGTCTTCTTGAACGTTTATGTGAGATATGGGGGTACATTTTTTTATTTATTCCAAGGCGCTTGTAGCAAAAGTTCACGACTGTATGGCCAACAAGAGACTTTGCCTAAATAGACTGCCTCCAAGTTTCAAAATATATATTTGTTACAAAATATGAGAAACATAAATATTTAAAAAAAAAAAGAAAAATAAGATTAGAAATATAAGTACTCTTTCTTTCTTCACAAATATAACCTGTTTTACATTTATTAGCATTATTCGGTTAATTTCTTGTATTTTTGAACTTATCGAGAAAGGGACCTCCGCAAAATACAGCCATTGCCTCTACTTACCAATATATTCATTGTCACAAATTTTGTTACGAAAGCTAAGCGCTTTACCGACTAGCCACCATGAGGTATTGGCTTGAAATGTTAGTGAAGACGGGGATTTTGAATTTCGGGATTGTTACCAAACATTTATTGGGGTAAAGACGACTGGCGCAGTTTTATTAGTACTTGTTTTGGTGTCGGACGTTTTCCTTAACGTCATTGAGACAATAATTCTCTCTTTTTTCACTCTCTTTCTCTCTCTCTCACTCTCTCTCTCTCTCCATCTTTTTCTCTTTTAGATTCGAAAAATAGCAAAAAATGGCTGCTTGGACATGTGGTATGCTCTTTAGTATATCAACTCGATGTCCCATCGTTCGAATCGCTTTTTACATTTATAAAAAAAAAAAAGGGAACGACCTGAATTCATTGCTCAAACCTCCTCAAGCCGACATACTTACCACTCTGCTAGTTAGGTGCTTATAAAAATAGTGGATTGTATAGTTATCTATTGTTTGTTTCGAACTTACTTTAAAGCGGCGACCTATAAACAGGACAAATTTAGCTTATACCACCACTTCTTTCAAGTACAATTTCTTTTCCTTGTTCGAGATACCAAAGAGATATATAATCACCAATATCTAATTAACTAATTGGTTAATTTCATTTATTGATTCTTGTGTTGTTGGGTAAAAGAAATAATTGTGCAAGATTGTGGGAGGGAGAAATAGCTTGTACACATTTTTTTACCAGACAGACAGACAGAATGAGTTTATATAAGGTTTGTAACAACAAACACATTCTTTGGATGAAGTAAATTTATTTATACAATTTGTAAGTAATCTTTGCAGACAACGCTAATAATAAGCTTCATATTAAGGCTGTGCGTGCACCAAGGTACTTAGCCTTGAAAAGGGCCTCTATGAAGATGCATAATGAGGGGGAGTAAGGGGGAGGCACGATGCCCCGGGCGCTACCCTCAAGGGGCGCCACACACAGAGAGGTGCCAAAAATATTGTAGGTATATATTTTAGTTAGGTGATACATTCCACAAGCGCAGTGAGTGGAGGCAAGGGGGACACGCCAGGGGAGCGCCAGACGCAGAGAGGCGCTAAAAAAAATTATTGCAAATATTTCAGTTAGGTAATACATTCTAAGGTTATTTGTATCATATCATTATTAAATACGTTTTATTTATAAGCCTATATTTCTATTTGATGTTCATGAAAAATAGTGTGTGTGTGTGGGGGGCGCCAATAAAGTTTCTTGCCCCGGGCGCACGTTGTGCTCTCTACGCCTCTGCCTCTATGGTACAAAAATATAATAATTTTTTGAAAATAAAGTATTAAGTGCAGCTATATCAATGTTGGAATTTACTTTCAACATTAAAATTCTACATTTTAATATATAATAATTTTGAGAAAAAACAGATAAAGTTTATGGAATTAATACGCAAACCTATAATTTAGAAATTGGGTTTCCAAATTGACAAAATAATCTGAGCATCAATATGTAACCCTGCTCTCTCTTTTTTCGCAATCCATCTATCTGTATTCCACTCCCTCCCTCCCTCCTCTCTCTCTCTCTGTTTATCTCTGTCAATGTATCTTTTTCTCCCCTCTTCCTCTCTTTTTTTTCTCTTTCTCTTCCCCTATATCTCTTTCTTTGTCCTCCCTCCCTCCCTCTCTCTCTCTCTCTGTTTATCTCTCTCAATGTATCTTTTTCTCCCCTCTTCCTCTCTTTTTTTTCTCTTTCTCTTCCCCTATATCTCTTTCTTTGTCCTCCCTCCCTCTCTCTCTCTCTGTTTATCTCTGTCAATGTATCTTTTTCTCCCCTCTTCCTCTCTTTTTTTTCTCTTTCTCTTCCCCTATATCTCTTTCTTTGTCCTCCCTCCCTCCCTCCCTCTCTCTCTCTGTTTATCTCTGTCAATGTATCTTTTTCTCCCCTCTTCCTCTCTTTTTTTTCTCTTTCTCTTCCCCTATATCTCTTTCTTTGTCCTCCCTCCCTCCCTCCCTCTCTCTCTCTGTTTATCTCTGTCAATGTATCTTTTTCTCCCCTCTTCCTCTCTTTTTTTTCTCTTTCTCTTCCCCTATATCTCTTTCTTTGTCCTCCCTCCCTCCTCTCTCTCTCTCTGTTTATCTCTCTCAATGTATCTTTTTCTCCCCTCTTCCTCTCTTTTTTTTCTCTTTCTCTTCCCCTACATCTCTTTCTTTGTCCTCCCTCCCTCCTCTCTCTCTCTCTGTTTATCTCTCTCAATGTATCTTTTTCTCCCCTCTTCCTCTCTTTTTTTTCTCTTTCTCTTCCCCTATATCTCTTTCTTTGTCCTCCCTCCCTCCATCTCTCTCTCTCTCTCCTTTATCTTCTTCTTGTACATCCTACCCACCTCTCACTCATGTAGAATATACAATGGCATGGAAAACACAATGACACATAAACAGAAATAAACTATATGAATAAATAAATACATTTTTTATACATGGGGTCCAACAGTCAATAGGGGCATAACCTAATATAAAATATTCTTGTGTTTTCTATTGTTAAGTTTCTGTAATTTTAAGTGCACGTCAAGCGGTAGATACTTCATCCTAAAATTACAAATATTATCGAAGTTTTATTTAAGTTGCCTAAATCAGCAAGATATAATGATGACATACAATACGCGACTATTTTCTGTATATCAGATATACCAAATAGTTATATATTTATAGTTAATACGAGCAAAGGTGAAAATATATTTTATTCAAATATAAACAAAACATCCAAAGTGAACATTACGTCAATAAAATTATTTTAAGAACCTCATTTATATCTATATAATAAAGTAGAATGTAAGGCGTGTGTATTTATGTATATTGCGGATAGAAATCAAAACCATTTGACCAATCTTGATAAAACTTGGCATAAATGTTCCTTGGGTACTAACTTAGACCTTCGCGTATGTATTGTAGCCCCAAAACACACTTAAGACCCTCAAAAAAAAAGTTCCAACTCTATGAAAGCATTATAATTTCATCGATCTAGGCTATGTTTACCATATTTATATGAAAAGATCGAAAGGATCTAGATCTACATCTAATTTTAGAAACTTCACTTTGCGCAGATAGTTTTTTTACTTTGACACCTGAAAATGCAAAAGATATAGTTTATTGATTTCATTATTTAATAAAATTAACCTTCAAATTTGTGTTTCAAATGCATTTTTACATAAATTCGTTCCTTATATCTGCGAATTTAGAATTCCCGATGAACATTCTTTCATTAGACAATACTTTCCTAGGTCTAAAACTTAATCTCAACTCTAAGATGATAGAACTTCTCTTCGCAAAGATAGTTTTATAATTAAACACATGAACATATTTATAGTCCATTCATTTCATATTTTTATCAAATTAACATTCAAATTTGTTTTTCTAAAGCATTTTTACATAGGTCTACATTTGTTCGCCAATGTTTTCATAAAAAATTGAATTCAGGTCAATTAGCTATTTTTTTAGCTCCATTCATAATATTTCTTTATTTACGAATTCATGCATTCGCTTCACTTATAACATTATTATTTTCTTTAATTCTTTCTAATGTTAATGTTTCAGTGACTATAACAGCAATACGCAAGTTAAGACTCGCGGGCAGTCAGTGTCTAATGGGCTTTGTTGCTGCACATAAAAAATTATATATGTGTCAGACACGAATAGCCCAAATTTTCATTAAAAGAAATTACAAAGTTACGAAAGTTATATAATATTAAACCACAGACCTATATACACTACAATAAATATAGTTATTTGCTGTCTATTTACGAATTATTAAGGTAACTGCTGTTTCACTATTACACACCAAGTATCAGATTTTAGAAAAACCCAGGTTCGTTTTTTGTATCACGCTATTCGCTAACACCGTATAGATCTAAATTACATCTCTTTATTAGTATAATTAAAATTTATATTGAAAACTGTATTAATGCGTTGGTAAAATGGTAGATCTAGAGCTGTTTATTATAAATGAGATTAGTAGATTTATGTTGATAAATTAAGTGGAATAGATCTATTGTTCTAAAATTTTAGAATCTACATATTATTTTTTTTTTTTTTGGCATCTCGTACCGCACAGCAGACAAATTTACAAAAGCCGTCAAGTAGCAAGAGATTTTGTGTATACAGTTCACGCCATTCACGATTCTGAGTACCGTAGGCGTAGTCATATCGCATGTGATTCGTAAAACATTAAAATACATAGTAAACACTGCACTCATCATTAATCTTCGGAATCGAGGACAATGTCATTAAGTGGACTCTAGATCTAGATTTCAGATCGAATCTAGTTTAGAAATCTAGATTCTGTATTGAGACTAGATTGTCACTAGTCTAGAGCTAGCTCTACTGACTAAAGTTTATTAATTAGGATAGACCTACATCTACTATCTAGATTATTCTAGGCCTATATAGTCTGCATCTAGATCTAGAAAAATTCTATAGCTAGTCTAGATCAGACTTAGTAGATCTACTGTCTATACAATACTGAATATACGTCTACTTATAGATCTACTATTCTATACCAATATAGGCCAAATAATAATAATAAGGCTTGTCATCGAGTCGAAGAAGCCCAGCAGTGACCTACATATTTTTCCAAAAGCATGGCAAGCATAACCATTGCCCACCTTTTTGTCCCACATGAAACTGCTTGAGAATGGATAGGAGCGTAGTTGAGAATCCGAGCATGGCCAGAATCCTCCATTAACCATTGATCTTGTCGAAAGCCTTGGTAAGGTCAAGACTAAGACTCTTGATCTAGAATGCCTAGAGTTACAGTAAATTCTGATTATCTTAGATTCTGTTACTACTATAATATATCCAAGATACATATTCTATAAGTAGATCAATACTGATTCTATAGTTACAATTGGAATTCAACGTGAATATTTATGATTATATAGATACAGATTATAACTAGATTTTATAGATCTTTGGCTATTATAACAAGGCCCATGGCATGTGTGAGATCATTTTTTCAAAGCAAGTATAATTAATGGACTTCATCTAAAACAAGTTCATTTATATATTCACATGTTATTTTTATATTTTATAAGCTTAGCATTATTTTGGACCAAAGTCTACCAACGGCTGATAACAGAAATCAGGTATACCTAAACATTAGGAGAAAACACGACCCCTTAACTCAAGAAGACATTAAGAAATTAAAACAGACACAAAATAGATAGTGAGATTTATAAGAAACAAATATTCCCAATTGATTACAGAAACACATTTTTAAAAACACATTAAAAAAAAATCATTAAAAGTTTTAAAATCTCAATTTTTATTTTTTAAATTATTTTTGTGCTAGTTCTTTAAAAAATACAAAGATTTTGGGTAAAAGACTCATCAGATAAAATACTTTAAATGCACTCGTTTATTGTCTTGTCTTTTTATAGCCTCTATCGTGTTTTATTCCCCATTACCCGTATTTTTGTGCAGAATTTTATTTTTCTATCTGATACACTTAAATGTACAGCCCAATAATGTTAGTTTAATTCAAAATGAGAACTGAAAAAGGCAAAAAATATATAAGCAAAAAGGTATTTCCGGCCCAATTTCTAATTCTAGTTTTCAACCAAAGAAACAAAATGCATAAGCGCAACATAGCCCATTGATAATAGGGTACATATGTACAACTTCGTGTAATGAAAATATTTTACATGTAATTTATCATTGTGACGATTCCACGTTCGTACATTCGTTCAATTGTAGCATTATCTGCTCAGGTGTTAGATATTGATTTATTTTCATTTTTAATTTTAATTCTAAAGCCCTTTCATAATTTTTTACTTCCTTATTTTTTTTATAACATTCAACACCAAGTACAATGACAGTTATTGCTAACAAAAATGCAAAGATTCCAAACACAATAGCCAGTATAGAGCTTGTATCCAATGTTTCTGAGAAGATAAGAAAAGAAAACAACTTTAAAACATAAAATTACAGCAATTAAAATAATATTGTTAGGATGTTGTTTTTTTTAACGCATTATTTAGTCTTTTTGATTCAATGATTTGACATACCCCTAGACAGTGTATACAAGATGGAAGTCTTGGATTTGTGCTGTAGTCAAATTTTAGGTTTCATGTTTTGTTGGAATTAGGTTTCATATTTCACATGGAAAATAGATTAATGTTTCATTTGGGGAAATAGAATTTATAGTTCTCATGAGAAATATGTTGAATATTTCTCAATCATTAGGTTTTATGTTTTTCAAGAATCAAGTTTTATATTTTTAGCGGAAATTTCATTCTATGTTTTATATGTCGATAGAATTACTTTTTATATTGGAAATAAGTTTTATATAACTAAAGGGAAATAGGTCTTATTTGTGTAAGTTAAAGAAGTGTTTCATTTTTAAATGGAAAGAAACTTTAGTGCGTCTGCGTAAACTTACCAGCTGCCACGACATCCAAAATACTCCAATATAAGAATGCTGTAAAAAATTTATTCATTCTGCAAACCACAAACCTTTAAGAAAATAGTAGTAATAAAATATTAAAAATATAACCTTACATCGAATTTTTCATATTGTTAAATATATTTTTATATAGGGCTAGATATTGAATCAGTGACCACTATATACTTTTTGTCGTTGTCTTTAGTGGCAAATCAAGTTCTAGGTCTAGACTTAGTCTAGATTCGAGATCTAGACCTAGTCTAGAGTCTACATTCTAGGTCTAGACTTAGTCTAGATTCGAGATCTAGACCTAGTCTAGAGTCTATATTCTAGGTCTAGACCTAGTCTAGATCTAGATATCTAGACTACATCTAGAACTAGTCTAGAAATCTAGATCTATTATAGTTCTAGATTATATATTTATTCTATATTCGAGAACTATAGTCTAGACCTATAAAGTAGATAGAGCGATTATGATCAGGAATGGTAGGCCTATTAGTGGGTAATAGTGCACTATGTGTTCGCATGGGAAACCAGTTAGTTGTGCGGGATAGTTTTTTTTTTTTATTTCCTAGCCCGTCTACTCCAATATATTAATCGACATTGTTGGGGAGAGATATGTATCTTGGAGCAGTAGCGTCACTAGGGGGTGCGAAGGGTGTGGGTCGCACCAAGTTGAAAAAAATATATCTTGGCAAAAGCAGACACATTGGAACAGATAATTATATTAAAATCTCTAGATATATGCCCAAACATCCCTATACACGTCTAGATGGTAGTTTAAGTTTAAATGTCAAAGCACAACGTTATACCACTTCTGTCTTGAAGTATAAAAAAAGAAACCTGTTCAGGTGATGTTAAGTCTGTTTCTAAATTTAATTAAATATCATTGTTAAATTTGCAATAACATTTGAATAAATGTCATGAACAGTGGGATTTTATATTATTTATATTATTGACACTCATTTTACATTTGAGTACAAATCAATAATAGTAGGTAATCAGCTCACTGTATTTGTTCAACAAAAAGTTGATGGGAAGGGATGACACCCTGAGCTACCGCACCAGGTGCCACAGACACTGTCTGGGAGGTTTCTTTTCTGTTTTTAGGTGATCAATTGGATCTCTACTTATTTCAGAAGAGTTAGAAGAGTTTTATAAAAGAAAAAATGTTGTCCTGTTTGCTTTTATATGAAGAAAAAAAACGCCAAAATGATTTTTTTTTTACAATTGTATAGATTTAAACGATAAAAAAAGACTATGGCTTAAATATTCCTGGTCCATTGGTGACTTTGATGGGGGCCGCCTCTGAGTATGTGTAATAACACAAACTCTCTTTTAATATTCATTTTTGTAATGCACAATTGTAAAATAAATAACCTCACGGATAATACAGATTATTTTTTTAAATATTAATTTTGATAAATATGACCTATGACTATTGCTATTTACTCCTTCAAATCTTCTGTCCTTAGTGCTAAATGAAGTAGCGGAGGCTTAAATCCATAGACTCGAAATATTTTATTTTGGTTGATGCGCCCGTTACACACCTGCAAAAAAATTACTTATGACCATCAGGTGAAATGGATCATCAATCCTCATTAATATAGGAAGTCGACACAGAACATACATTATTTTGATTTGATTCTTATTCTTTACATCACAAGTGCATACTTTTCGTTGCCATCCCCGGAAGTGGTAACTACTTTAACAAATGCTTCCAGCGGCAAGAGTCTCAAATGGCCTGTGACAAACATTCCAACTCTTGGCCTTGTTTTTTTGTGATTCTAATGTTGGTTCCGGCGTAACTGTTATTTTTAACACAAGAAGGTGTAAAAGCTTAACCAAAAAGCTTCGGACAAGAGGGCGCCTGAAGCAGTAAGCCTGGGCCAGGAGGAGCTCATTAGCCTTGACTTTTGACAAACACAGGTGAAGGAAACCTCTAAATTCAAACCTCTGCTGCTAGGGTATATATCCAAACATGGGAAAGACTACGGAATTAAACACTTAGGAATAATCAGGAGTAGTTGGTGACCATTAGGAATTATTACTACACCCATGCACAACCTGCGATGCTGAAGAATCTTGAGGCTGCAGACCTGCGGTGCCGCCGCTAATCCCAAACTGTATTGGATGCTAGCCGTTCCTTTGTGACCATAATTAATATCCAGGAATTTATCTAATTTTTATTAGTAGATCCATAGTCGCTTCACGACTGAAGGAGGCCTTATATAGCTTTATTAACATGTATTTGGTATGATCACTTATAGTAGACAATACTGTATTAGTTAGCTGTAGCTGCAGGGAAAAATTGCAGAGAACTAAGGATACCTATGTACATTGCGTTAATTGACCTGATCTTCGATCTTGTCAGCAGAACTGCCTCTTTAAAGTTTTACAGAAAATAGGCTGCGTCTTCAAGCTGATATATGTAATTGCCTATTAACACAAAATACGATGGGTACTTGCAGGTCAATCAGATATCTTCATTCCAGATTCGATGGCGAAGTTTTGAATATTGCCAGACTGAGGGCCTAAACAAAAATCAGAACCACCCATTTTAAGAGATTTGATATTCGCGGATAATGCAGCGATGGAGCAACTCCATCCACAGGCCGGATACCGTACATGAATTCTGCTATCGGGATTTACTGTTTCAAGGTGACCTTTCATCAGAAGAAGAGAAAAAAGCCGCAGAAGAAGAGATTCTTCTTCTTCTTCTTGCCAGCTTTTTGCTGCTGAGCTGTCAGCTCTTTTGCAGACTGTGCCAAGGAAAATAAGTGTGCAGTTTTCTTCAGTTGTTCAGCACTGCCGTATAGGGTGTTGGTTATGTTGGGCTGGAGATATAGTAGCGTCTGGCTAAGGTGGATTAGGGAGGGGCATTCAAAGAGGATATGGTTTACGGTTTCATATGGGTGGGAGCAGTGTCTATTAAAGGGGAGCTGTGTGTTTTTTTTTTTATTTAGATGGTAATTTAACAGAGGTGTGTGTCCTGTCCTAAGTTGGAAGATTGTAGATTGTTCTTTACGGGGGAAGAAGTAAATACTGTCAATTTTGTTAGGCACGTTCATTTCTTTGTACATGGCTCTGCCTGTGTTTCCTGTTACCCATTGGTTGAGCCACTCCTCTTTGTGGTTGTTGATTAACATTGACCTTAGGGTGAGGAGATATAAAAAAAAAAACGCAAAGAAAGTTGCGTC